>OZ012741.1:80967184-81209325 GCA_963859935.3 Lathyrus sativus | reverse complement strand
TGAAAGCTGTCTTCTGGATATCATCTCTTTCACACGGATCTGATGATAGCCTGACCTCAAATCAATTTTACTAAACACACGAGCTCCCACAAGTTGATCCATTAGATTGTCAATTCTTGGAAGTGGATACTTATTCTTGATGGTTACTTTATTCAACTGGCGATAATCGATGCACAAGCGCATACTGCCATCTTTCTTCTTTACTAACAAAACTGGCGCTCCCATGGTGACACACTGGGTCTAATAAACTTTTTATACAACAATTCTCCCAACTGAGATTTCAACTCCGTCAATTCTGACGCTGACATTCTGTATGGTGCCATAAATATAGGTCTGGTACCAGGGACAAGATCAATCGTAAACTCGACTTCCTCTTTGGAGGTAGCTCTGTAACATCCTTCGGGAACACTTCAGGAAATTCCCTCGCAACAGGTAATTCCTCGATCGACGACTTACCTCCCATAGATAACGAAGCAAACACCGCAAATACCTTAGCTTCATCTTCCACCAATATTCTCAACTCCTTAGTAGATATAAGACTCTCCATTTCTTCTTCTTCAGGATTCAGAAATAACAACCTCTTCCTGTAACAATCAATATAGACATGGTTGCTCTCGAGCCAATTCATCCCTAAAATAACATCCAACTCGCTGAGTGGTAGACAGATCAAGTCCACTCCAAAATCTTTACCAAGATCGACACTGGACAATTCAAACACACTAAAGATGTAGTGACTGACCCAATAGATGGAGTATCAATCACCATCACTCTAGTCAAAGTAGACCACACAATCCCCAATCTCTTCACACAATCCACAGAAATAAACGAGTGGGTTGCACCCGTCTCAATAATAGCAATCAAAGAAGTGTTATGAATGTAACACGTACCTCTGACCAAACGATCCTCACTGGTACGCTGAGCTCCCACCAATGCAAACACCTTCCCACTTTCCTGAGACTTCTTCGGTTTTTGATAGTGGGTGCTGATATGACCCTGCTCACCACAGTTGTAACAGGTTGGTGTGTTGGTCCTACAATCCGCAACCACATGACCTGGCCTTCCACACTTAAAACACTTATTCACCTCATTCTGACATTCATTCGCACGGTGACCTGCGCCACCACATCTGAAACACTTGAGAGGATTGGAAGGATTTCCTCCCCTACTTGGTTTCTTCCCAGCAACATCTTTTTGCTTTCCTTTATCAGCCGGAGCACGGTAAGGTGTATGCTCATGTCTCCGCTTGCCTCTTCTATCACTTATATTCTTATAGTGAGAAATTCTAGCTCTGTTGTCTTCATCATAGATTCTACACCTGTTTACCAGCTCAGGAAAGCACTTGATCTTCTAGTAACCGACACCCAGTTTGATCTCGGGACGTAGCCCGTTCTCAAACTTGATGCACTTTGAACTCATAGCCACGTTAGTATTGTAACGAGGATAATACTTCACCAGCTCTTCGACTTAACCGCATATTCTGCCACCGTCATGTTCCCCTTCTTCAACTCAATAAATTCAATCTCTTTCTTTCCGCGAACATCTTCTGGAAAATACCGTTCCAGAAACTCTGCTCTGAACACTGCCCAACTAATGGGACCCTCACTAGGTTCCAATCTCTGACAGGTGTTATCCCACTAGTCCTCAGCCTCACTTTCCAGCATATGGGTACCAAACCGTACCTTCTGTTCCTCTAAGCACCCCATGACTCTGAAGATCTTCTCAATATCCTTCAGCCATTTTTGTGCTGCATCTGGATCATGTCCGCCTTCGAACTTAGGTGGCTTGTTATTCTGGAACTTTCCAAATTACGGAACTCTCCGTTTCCAGCATTCCGATTGATATTCTGACCAATACTCTCTACTGTAACACCCCACTTCCCGTATTAAATAAAATATAAATATTATAATAATAATCAGAGTTTTCACCAAAAAGTGGGATATCACATCTCCAAATTTTATAAAAATACTTTATTCATTCTTTTCAAAATAATACAGCGAAATTTGTTTCATAAAATAAAATACATCAAAACATGATACGTCACAGGATTTCAACACGTTTGACATAAAACAATTACAACACCCATATCCCGTGTTACGTATCAGAGCATCCTAGACTCGACGGTCACACCAATATCCAAGCTAGCTAAACACCTGGATTATCTGTACTTCTGAAGAAGCACAGATCACAACAACACAAAGGGGTGAGAAATAATGATCAGAATATAATGGTAATGTAATACATGTAAATAAGGTAGTAAAACACACCAACACACCAATATTCACCCCCAACAACTCCATATGACGAACCTACTGTTCAAATTACAATATAACATATTATAATGCAAATATGCAACTCAACACCATGCATGCTGGTACCGACTCATTGGTTCATTCAATCGAACCTGGATAGATCACTTACGCTCCTCCTGAGACATGATCTATCCCCCACCATTCTCCACAAAGGAGTACGGATGAATCACTTACGCTCCTCCTGAGACATGATTCATCCACCAAAACACCATGATATGCACACACCAATGCATAACTAATATATTTAGGCACTCAACGTGCACACGATCCTCCTGATCATATCATCATACACCAATGCACATATGTACAGATATAACATACACCAACACCATATAAATCAACCAGATAGTAAACAAGTTCATACTTTAACACCAAGATATAACATATCCCACCACTCGGGGGTACGCGATCCTACTGATCACTACATACATATACATCAAACTAATTGTCCACCAGTCATTATTACGGGAAACATGCACTATCACCAAGTACACAAGTTAGTTCCCACACTCATCATTCTTACAGTGCATCAAGGCCAAACTGTACCTATCATCTCAACTCAGATCCTCAGTCTATTCTAGTACCACTCTTGCACATTACCGTAACCAATAGGCCTCTAATTCCTATTCCCAAAATCATCACCTACACACTCTATCGATACCTCAAAAGCCATACAGAATTTTCCCTAAAAACTGTAAAACACCCTATATGCCCTATATGCCAAATCATCCCAAAACACCAATTCATTAACATTTGACTTATACTCCATCACTATCAATTACTAGTTATCATCAAACACAAACACACCAATAAACATTATACTTACCAATTATCCTATACTTCCTACTCTAGAACCAACATTACGGTACATTACCGACACTTCAGAGTCACTCTGAATCTCACCAAGGTCCTAACCATAGTCATTAACGACACTATAGGGAAACAACACATAATTTTCCCCAAAGCTATAATCATGGTCATTACCCACACCACAGTAACAACACAGAATCTCACCAAAACTCTATTTATATTTACTATCAACACTGCAGTAACAACATATAATTTTCCCCAAAGCTATAATCATGGTCATTACCCACACTACAGTAACAACACAGAATCTCACCAAAACTCTATTTATAGTTACTATCAACACTGCAGTAACAACATATAATTTCACTAACATCACCATAATATATATACACCAAATTCACCAATACCAATCAATAATTCATCAATGTCAAGCATCAATTTATCATCAGCAACAATAATAACAAGCATGCCAATATAAAACTTCATAGATCGGAATTTTCCTACGGGGTTAAGGAATCCCCTCTACCCTATACATGTACATAGAATCCCAAATCAAGTTTCTCCCCCCTTACCTTGTTAATCGGTTGATCGATGAAAGAACCCTCCAAGGTTTGGGCAATTCTGATTTTCCCCTGTATCCTTCGTTCTTTGCTCCCTTTTCCGTTCCCTTTTCCGTTCTCTCCTTTCTATCGTTCTTTTTCCACTTTCTCTAACTTCTCACAATGTATCGTAAAACTACTAATCCCTCACGTTTCTATTTTAATTCTCTAATCCCAATAATAATAATAACTTAATAATAATAATAATAATAAAAATAATAATAATAATAATAATAATAGTAATAATAATCCTATTATTATCTCACCAAAATAATAATAATGTTAATAACTTAATAAAATAATAATAATAATAATAGTAATAATAATCCTATTATTATCTCACCAAAATAATAATAATGTTAATAACTTAATAAAATAATAATAATAATAGTAATAATAATCCTATTATTATCTCAGCAAAATAATAATAATGTTAATAACTTAATAAAATAATAATAATAATAATAGTAATAATAATCCTATTATTATCTCACCAAAATAATAATAATGTTAATAACTTAATAAAATAATAATAATAATAATAATAGTAATAATAATAATAATATTAATAATAATAATACCACCAATATTACTATTAACTATTATATTATTATCTCCACACCACCAATGATCCTTATATATCAAGGATACTCACCAATCACATACCAACACACCCCACCTAAGGGCACACCAACATAAAATAATTAAATTAACACCAAAATGACTAAATAAATAAAATGGGTGTTACAACTCTCCCCCACTTTAAGTATTTTCGTCCTCGAAAATTACCTGATGGAACACTTCCGGATACGCTTCCCGCATCCTTCATTCCAACTAACAGGTCACACTGCCTTCTGCAGCACCTCCCCAAGTTACTTTCACCAAAGATATCTCCTCCCTTCGGAGTTGTTTCTCGCTCGTCCAAACGAAATAGCAATGCCTCAACAATCAAATTATTTTCACTTGTACATCATCCACCTGGTTCAATGTACTTTCTCAACTAAGACACATGAAACATATCATGCCAATTCATAGCGACAGCGGGAAAAACGGTCTAACATGTTACTCCTCCCATGCCTCTGCTGCGCCACTCTGATACAAACCACAGAACACGGTGCGAACTTCTGAGACTTCGAAGCTCGACCAACATCAGTCACCGGCGTGACTCTCCAAACATATCTTTCCTTGGATCCTCTTGATCTTTTCAGCCATCTCCACATAATTTTCAGGTCTGAGCACAACACTCTCACTCGACCCATTCCAACACAGTAGAGTCCTACACTCCCTATTTCACCAAGCCACATATAGTGCCATTCCGACACTAGGATGGTAACCGTTATTATAGGTAACTCAATCAACGGTAATTAATCATCCCACAATCCACCTCGATCCAACACCCAAGCTCTCACCAATTCTCTACAGACTCAATAGTCCTCTCTGACTGACCATCAGTTTGTGGATGGTAAGTCGAACTCAACTTCAACTTAGTACCCGAAGCTTCTTGTAAGCCCTTCCAAAATCTCAATATAAACCTCAAATTTCCATCTGACACAATATTCGTCCATATCTCATCCAACTTCACCACTTTCTCAATATGCATCTCATATATTCTCAACACGGAATAGTTAATCCACTCCTAACAATTCAAATTAAAATTATGTCTTTACAAATTCTTTGGAAATCTCAACACCAATTTCGTGAAAATACTACCTGATTTCCACTCTGGAATATTTAACGACTGCATCAGACTCAACAGTCTCTGATGTTCACTCTTCGAATTCCTACAATTCTAACCAGCATATTCCACCTCAACTACTCCTCCCCTTATCCATGGTCTCCAAAACAATCTACTCAAATTCGGTTACTTCTTCATAGCACTGGGATGGATACTCCATCTACCCCAATGTATTTCTTCACGAGTACTTCTACTCCCCTCAACAACATTTGGTACACATACTCTATCATAACATCTCGTGGTATTATTTCCACAAGCCCGACAGTCCACTCCTCGACTCTAATTTATCAACTTCAACTAATTCACTACTCGACCCAGATTTCTGACTTTCTCGGTTCTTCTCAAGGATATCACTACTCACACAATGCATATTATGAAATTTCTCAATCAGTTCTACCTCTTTTCACCATCATCTTCGGTAAACACAAACATTTCCAACTCACCGCATCATCTACCACATCCACTTTACCCCAAGGGTAATTACACTCAAAGTCGTAATCCTTCAGAAATCCTAATTATTTCCTCTGCCTCATTTTCAACTTTTTCAAATCAAACAAACACCTTAAACTCTTAAGATCACCAAACATATCCGATCTCAGTCTGAACTTTCGAAGCCTCCGACTCCGGTACAACCACAATAGCAACCAACTCTAAATCACTGGTCGGATGGTTTCTCTTACACACTTCGAGTTACCTTTTGCATAACTGAAACTCGCTGAAGTTGTCTTTAGCAAATCCCCTAATTATATCAACAAGCATCACAAACACCACAATTAGTTCTATCGGATTCGGCAGAACTTTCCTTACGGAAGTATATCACCGCTCTTTTTCTAACACTGATAACTCCAGTTCCTTATGCTCAACATAATCCTCTATACTCTTCGAATACCTTAAAATATCATTTATCAACACAACCATTGCCTTATATAAATAATTAAAGAAGATCCCATGCCAAGTGGACAAACAAGTTGTGAGTTATAGCGGGAACACATACCGTACCGCCCGTCCTTACCACAACATTCAAACACACTTCATCAATAAATAGATTAAATCTATGTCAATACTTCACCATCTCATAGATAATTTCAATAGCTTTCCAACGCTTCGAACCGGGCGTCATTCCGAGTTACGGTTCTCCCGTTACGACAAAAATACCACAACAACATTTTTCTGCTCAGGGCACTTCGCCAGGCGAATCTCGGCGAACATGACAGTCCTGAAATTCTATTTTCGACCGTTACCTGACTTCCGAGTGTCCGATTTCGATTCCGTAAAAAGCTACGATCTCGGAATTCAACGTATAACCACAATTTCATACTTAGGAGGCCGTCCAACACACTTTCAATCTTTAAATATTTTAAAACTCGATTACTTCCAATCTCAACAGCAGATCGTGGAGCCTCCTATTACGATACCACTTCGACCTTCGACACCACAACACAATAATTCTACTCGCGATCTCACGAACATGGAAACTCACGTCCTTCAATCAATTGATCCATCAAATCATTAACTCTTGGAAGCGAACACTTATCCTTGACAGTCACCTTGTTCACTTATCTATAGTTCACCCAAAGCTTCACAAAACCTTATGTCTGTCTAAACAACAAAATTGGTGCACCTTACGGTAACACACTCAAACAAAAGGACCTCTCCCCCAGCGGGTCTTCAAGTTGACTCTTCAACTTCTCCAATCCCAACGTAAACATACACTATGGAGTCATCAATATCAGACTCGTCCCAAAAACAAAATAAACGTGTAAGCTTTACTTCACACTCCGATAGTAAATCGCTTACTTCCTCAGGGAACCTACGGCAATTTCAACAAATTGACAAATCCCAATTTTCTCACTTTCCTTCTCATTCGAAGGTTCCGTCAAAATAAACGTCTCAACACCGTATTACGCCAACTCCTCAAAATAATCCCTTAAGCACTTAGCTTAACTCAGGACAATTCATTGCTCACGCCACACAAGCTTGCAAGACACGTCTATCCCATCCAACACAATCCCGTCTACTATTAACAAGAGATTAAGGGTGATCAGTTCCTCAATTTGTTAATAGACAGCCGAAATCATGATGGGGTACAAACCATCTTTACCAAACTATGATAGCATTCCTCAACACATTAAGCCACCACATCGTAGCGTTCCGGAGAATTACAAACTTCTCCCCCACTGGAATCGTTCCTGCTTCTGCAGACAAGGTTAGGAAATAACCACGTACCGACAGTGTTCTCACACACATGCCGTATACTAGGGATTTAAACCACAACACCAGGTTAAACAACACACAGTCTCCATCCCAAAGGACAGACTCAACTCAACTCAACAACACTGGCCGGACGGACCGACCTGCTCTGATACCAATTGTAACACCCCACTTCCCGTATTAAATAAAATATAAATATTATAATAATAATCAGAGTTTTCACCAAAAAGTGGGATATCACATCTCCAAATTTTATAAAAATACTTTATTCATTCTTTTCAAAATAATACAGCGGAATTTGTTTCATAAAGTAAAATACATCAAAACATGATACGTCACAGGATTTCAACACGTTTGACATAAAAGAATTACAACACCCATATCCCGTGTTACGTATCAGAGCATCCTAGACTCGACGGTCACACCAATATCCAAGCTAGCTAAACACCTGGATTATCTGTACTTCCGAAGAAGCACAGATCACAACAACAACAAAGGGGTGAGAAATAATGATCAGAATATAATGGTAATGTAATACATGTAAATAAGGTAGTAAAACACACCAACACACCAATATTCACCCCCAACAACTCCATATGACGAACCTACTGTTCAAATTACAACATAACATATTATAATGCAAATATGCAACTCAACACCATGCATGCGGTACCGACTCATTGGTTCATTCAATCGAACCTGGATAGATCACTTACGCTCCTCCTGAGACATGATCTATCCCCCACCATTCTACATAAAGGAGTACGGATGAATCACTTACGCTCCTCCTGAGACATGATTCATCCCACCAAAACACCATGCTATGCACACACCAATGCATAACTAATATATTTAGGCACTCAACGTGCACACGATCCTCCTGATCATATAATCATACACCAATGCACATATGTACAGATATAACATACACCAACACCATATAAATCAACCAGATAGTAAACAAGTTCATACTTTAACACCAAGATATAACATATCCCACCACTCGGGGGTACGCGATCCTACTGATCACTACATACATATACATCAACTAATTGTCCACCAGTCATTATTACGGGAAACATGCACTATCACCAAGTACACAAGTTAGTTCCCACACTCATCATTCTTACAGTGCATCAAGGCCAAACTGTACCTATCATCTCAACTCAGATCCTCAGTCTATTTCTAGTACCAATCTTGCACATTACCGTAACCAATAGGCCTCTAATTCCTATTTCCAAAATCATCACCTACACACTCTATCGATACCTCAAAAGCCATACAGAATTTTCCCTAAAAACTCTAAAACACCCTATATGCCCTATATGCCAAATCATCCCAAAACACCAATTCATTAACATTTGACTTATACTCCATCACTATCAATTACTAGTTATCATCAAACACAAACACACCAATAAACATTATACTTACCAATTATCCTATACTTCCTACTCTAGAACCAACATTACGGTACATTACCGACACTTCAGAGTCACTCCGAATCTCACCAAGGTCCTAACCATACTCATTAACGACACTATAGGGAAACAACACATAATTTTTCCCAAAGCTATAATCATGGTCATTACCCACACCACAGTAACAACACAGAATCTCACCAAAACTCTATTTATATTTACTATCAACACTGCAGTAACAACATATAATTTTCCCCAAAGCTATAATCATGGTCATTACCCACACTACAGTAACAACACAGAATCTCACCAAAACTCTATTTATAGTTACTATAAACACTGCAGTAACAACATATAATTTCACTAACATCACCATAATATATATACACCAAATTCACCAATACCAATCAACAATTCATCAATGTCAAGCATCAATTTATCATCAACAACAATAATAACAAGCATGCCAATATAAAACTTCATAGATCGGATTTTTCCTACGGGGTTAAGGAATCCCCTCTACCCTATACATGTACATACCATCCCAAATCAAGTTTCTCCCCCCTTACCTTGTTAATCGGTTGATCGATGAAAGAACCCTCCAAGGTTTGGGCAATTCTGATTTTCCCCTGTATCCTTCGTTCTTTGCTCCCTTTTCCGTTCCCTTTTCCGTTCTCTCCTTTCTATCGTTCTTTTTCCACTTTCTCTAACTTCTCACAATGTATCGTAAAACTACTAATCCCTCACGTTTCTATTTTAATTCTCTAATCCCAATAATAATAATAACTTAATAATAATAATAATAATAATAATAATAATAATAATAGTAATAATAATCCTATTATTATCTCACCAAAATAATAATAATGTTAATAACTTAATAAAATAATAATAATAATAATAGTAATAATAATCCTATTATTATCTCACCAAAATAATAATAATGTTAATAACTTAATAAAATAATAATAATAATAATAGTAATAATAATCCTATTATTATCTCACCAAAATAATAATAATGTTAATAACTTAATAAAATAATAATAATAATAGTAATAATAATCCTATTATTATCTCACCAAAATAATAATAATGTTAATAACTTAATAAAATAATAATAATAATAGTAATAATAATAAAATATTAATAATAATAATAATACCACCAATATTACTATTAACTATTATATTATTATCTCCACACCACCAATGATCCTTATATATCAAGGATACTCACCAATCACATACCAACACACCCCACCTAAGGGCACACCAACATAAAATAATTAAATTAACACCAAAATGACTAAATAAATAAAATGGGTGTTACATCTACTGCCTGTGCAACAGCTTGTAACGCAGCATCCATCGCAACATCATCTCTACAAGCCATACTGCTCAACATCCACGAAAATATAGGTTATAAAAACACATGACTATAAACATCTTATAGTCAGACTCTACTACAACACTGGCCGAACGGACCGACCTGCTCTGATACCAATTGTAACACCCCACTCTACCCCGTACGCGTATTATAAAACATATACATAAATATTACATAAAAGTACATCAGAGTTCTCAAACAAGTAAGATGTCACACTAAGTCACTTGATTTTTCATAAATAAACCAATGTTATCTAGCTTTCAATTAAACAGCGGAATAAAATCAATGTTCAAATATAATCTCCACAACCGGTGGTCATACATTATTAATCCAACCATTAAAAGATACGTAACAATAAATCAAGAAAATTAGTCAATTAAACGTAATCCTGTCATCTCATGTTACATATCAGAGCGACTCCTAGGACTCGATCTAATAGCAACACACTCCAAGCACTACTCAGGTACTTGGTCATCTGCACTCCCCAAGGAGCACAGACAAAACAAACATAAAAGAGGTGAGAACTACATTAAAAAAATAAGCGGTGAAATACACATGCAAAGGAGTAGTTACACACCATACATAAATTCATACGCATACAACGCACATACACGTGCCACTTCAATTAATCGGCTTCAAGCAAATATTTCAATATAATTATGCAATGTGACTCACTGACTCGACACAATGCATGCGGTACCAACACAATCACATACGGTTCACCCTATAACCCGATTCTCATCGGAATCCAGATAAGTTGTATACGTTCCTCTGAACTACAACTTATCTCCACAACGAATTCCACATGAAGTCTGAATGAAACTAGGCACCCATCATGGATTCCCATCTAGCCATCTCCACAAGACAAATGATATGAAATGCATGGAAACACAATTATGCAATATAATAATTCAAGCATAATTTCACGATCATCAAAGATCCACACAAGCCATCCGCTCACCGTAATCCTCTCGGGAATTACCACATCGCACAAGACTATCCATATTCGATAATCATGGCTCACAATCATCAAACACACCCCTTAAGGGCACACCCATATCATTCCACATTTTTCCCGATTTAATTCATTAATCTTATTTCTAGGTTCATTTTAGTCATATTAATCCTACTGATTAAGCGGAATTGCGTTTCAAGCGAACACGGGACAAAAATCACAAAAACTGGGGAAAAGTCATCCCAGACTGTCCATACGCGTAATGCCTAATGTCATACGTGTATGGCCCTCCTTACTCATAAGGCCAGAGGCTTAAACCTCCCCAAAAACCTTCAGAGTCACCCCTTACGCGTATGGCTACCTCCATACGCGTATTGCTCCGGCCCATACGCGTATCACCAGATGGTTGTGCTGGCACTGAGGACAGGGCACGTCTGCTCCGCATACAACCCTTGGGAAGTCCCCCATATGCGTATTGACACCCCCAATACGCGTATGACCAGCAGATCTGTAAACAAAACTCAGATCCCATCATCTCTACGAGTTCCCTCTCAAGATCTATCATTTTACCTTCTCCTTTATCCTAAAACTCAGATTTTAGATCGATTTCTATGAATCCTATCTTCTATTCTTTCTAGATTCGTTTTACTATATCTAATTTTGATTACTTTTAACCCTTAATTTCAGATCTGTTAAACCACAACAACCATCACAGAAAATTCACAATATCATAAAAATCATGCAATGATCATACTATATCTAATTTCAGGGAATCTCCACACGAATTTTCATATTCATACCAGAATCATACGTACAATATCATGCAATGATCATTCAACAAAACAACCATCACATAAAATTCACAATATCATAAAAATCAAACGAAAAGGCAAGAACAGACCAAATTCCTATGAGAGAAAGGACCTCTTACTACCCTCTCATGTTAAGTCACCCATATTGAAATCCATTCTCCCCCCTTACCTTAGATTTGAAGCTTTTCTTGACAACAATGGAGATTTTCCCTTCTTTGCCCTAGTTCTCCTTACTCTGCCTTTTTCCTCTTTCACGTGTTAACTGACTAATTCCACTAACACCCTCTAAACCCCTTAAATTAGGTTTTAATTCATTTAATTCTTTTACTAATAATAATGGTAGTATTAATAATAATAATAATTACCATCTTGTTAATAGCATTATTAATAACAATTAAATAATAATAATAATAATAATCGCCATAATCCTACTATTATTATTATTACCAATGATTGAATTAATAACATTAATAATCCCAATGCTCTAAATAATTTATCCCTTATTCTAAGTCCACATTACTCCTACTACGGTCGACTCTCAATCTCGCCCTTAACCTCATACCCTTATCAAATACATCACAACAAATGCACACAATAAAGTATAAAATGACTAAATAATTCAAATGGGGTGTTACATTTGGGATCTTGTCCTTCCTCCACGAGGCCATCGAGTAAATGGTGCCGGATGGGTGTTTAGGAAAAAACTTGACGAAAATGGAGTTATAACATGAAACAAAGCGCGCTTAGTTGCGCAAGGGTATAGCCAAGAGGAGGGCATCAACTATGAGGAAACTTATGCGCCAGTTTCCTGACATGAGGCTATACGCCTTTTGCTTGCTTACGCATGTGCTAAGGATTTCAAATTATTTCAAATGGATGTAAAAAGTGCTTTCCTAAACTGATACATCAATGAAGAAGTTTATGTAGCCCAACCTCCTGGTTTTGAATCCCATGAGTATCCTGATCATGTTTACAAGCTTAAAAAGGCTTTGTACAAACTCAAACAAGCCCTTAGGGCTTGGTGTGGCCGTCTTAGAAAATTTCTACTTGATTAACGGTATTCAAGAGGAAAGGTTGACACAAACCTCTTCATTAAACGTCAAGGAAAACACTTAATTTTGGTAAAAATTTATGTAGATGATATCATATTCGGATCTACTAACATGAATCAGGTCAAGGAGTTTTATATATTGATGCATGGAGAGTTCGAGATAAGCATGATGGGGGAGCTTAACTATTTCCTTGGATTGCAAATCAAGAAACTCGAAGAAGGAATATTTATGAGCCAGAAAAAGTATTGCCTTGAGCTTCTCAAGCGTTTTGACATGGCTAACTCCAAAGGGATTGACACTCCAATTCCTACGTGTCCAAACCTAAATCAAGATGAGAATGGTAAGGACGTAGAGGTGAAGAAGTATAGAGGTATGATCGGTTCTCTCCTCTATCTTACCGTATCTCGACCAGATATCATGTTTAGTGTTTGCATGTGTACGAGGTACCAATCATGTCCCAAGGAATCTCATTTGAATACTGTCAAGCGCATACTTAGATACCTCTCTGGTACTCTAAAGTATGGGCTTTGGTATTCTAAGGGTAGTGATTATTCCTTGGTTGGCTATTCTGATTCCAACTTTGCCAGTTGCAAATCAGATAGGAAAAGCACAAGTGCCGCTTGTCATTTATTTTCAAATTCCTTAGTGAGTTGGCATAGAAAAAAGAAAGTTTTCGTTGCTTTGCCAACAGCCAAGGCAGAATACGTTATGGCCGATAGATTTTGCGCTCAAGTCTTGTGGCTTAAGCAACAATTACTCAACTTCAATGTAAAACTTAAGCGTATTCCTATTTTATGTGATAATATGAGCGCCATCAATCTAGCCAAGAACCCCGTATTACATTCATGCACCAAACATATTGAAATACGTCATCATTTCCTTAAGGATCATGTGGAGAAAGGTGATGTGGTCTTTGAGCATGTTGATACTAAAAATCAACTTGCGGATATCTTTACAAAACCACTCACTATAGAGACTTTCTTTAACATCCATAGGGAACTATGCGTTCTCGACATCTTAGATCATGATTAGGGCTTCATAATTGCTTGCTCTATAAATATATGTGCTCGTCTATAACTTTTTATAACAATGTGAAGAAATATTGAGATATATGTGAGGCCATCTATCATCAATTGTCGTTGAGGTAATATCGTTCCTCTCTAGCAAATTTTCTTGATCACATAATTTGAGTCAGTTAGTGTACTAATTTGGGTGTTAAAATTGATGATTATTCCATGATTGAACATGTTTTATCCATTTGTGAGTTTGAAATATGTGTAGGCTCTCTATTTATTCTTGTTTGATGCATAAATGACTTAAAAAATGTGTTTTTTTTACTCATTTTTACTGTTTGAGTCGACCAAAGTAGGTCACAGGTCGACTCATAAAAATGTAAATTTTTATGATTTAGGATCGGGTATGCACAGGTCGACCATTTGGTCGACTCAAACTGTGTATTTTTCTCATTGTCAAAAAAAAATTGCCAGTATGCGTCGACGCGCAGACTGCTTATATCGACGCGTCGCTAAATGATTCTGAAATTGTTTTTTAATTTGCTGTGTCATTTCAATTTATTTGACCCATTAAATGTTTTCATTCATTCTATTCTTTCAAACATCATCATTAGCATTAGTTCATTGCATCCACAAACAAAATCCCTTCCACTTCTCCTCTTCCTAAAATCCCTACCAAGACCTAATCTCATCAAACACCACAAGGCTTCAACTGAGTTTCTCTTCGACAAACAAACTCAATCTACTGTTCATCTTCCTCAACTGATTGAATCGCATGGCTACAAGAAGGTTCACCAGAAAAAGAACAACTAGAGCTCCATCTTCACAAGCTGGCACTTCCCAACCAAGGGCAAGTCTACCGGTAACTGCTCTTCCTTTACTACCAACTAAAAATGCTGAATTATATGAAAAGAATCTTATCAAACAATCGATTTTGAAATGATTCGTCTACTATCACAAAACTACCGAAAGAATGCACATTCAAGAAGTTCTCAAACTTATGGGTTTTCAAAACTTCAATCTGTTTTTGGAATACGACACAAAATATAATGAGGATCTCGTTCGAATATTCTATATGGGTCTTCAAGGATCTCGACACGAAATATAATGGGCTGCTTGAATTTTGAAATTAAACTTCAAATGTTGTAACTAAATTTGGGCTTAATAAGTGTTATGTCAACCTCCACATTTTGATTCTTGATTGCACTTAAATGACACAAATTCTCGAATAAATTTTCTGAGTTGATCCACAAATCCCATAAACCAAATTCCATCCTTGTTTGAATTCTTAACTTGAGTTGATCTTGAGAAATAAAACTTACCATGAATGATCTTGGAAATCAGAAGGTCGGGACTTGAAATACAAACTCCACTGCATAAAACCTTAACTAAAGAGGAACTCATCCTTAATAATCTTCAACTGTGAAACAACTGATAATCATAAACTCTAAACACAGACAACTTGAATTGACAGAAATCCTAACTGCAACCCCAGACAAACACCACTTGAGTCGATGCATCCTGACTTGACAAACCTCAAATGAAACTTGATTTGATTCAACTCAAACTCATGCTACAAGAAACATATATTTTTTATTTTCGGAATAATAGTTAATGGATGGATGTACAGATGAAATTTATATACAAGTAGGACAAATTTGGGGTACGACAGATGCCCCTATCTAATTGGCTTAGACCGAGTAAGATGAACTGCAACGACGTTCATCCTTTCGAGGTAGAAGATAATTAGATATGAAGAAGACTCTGAATTTGTCCGAAAAGAAAGAAAATGCTTGGGAAGATAGAATGGTGGATCAATGTCAACCCTCGAGTTGACACTGAATAAATTGCAAAGATCGTTATCACCAAAAGGATGACAACATAAGCAATCTGACACCAAAAAGATGATAGACCTATCATCAAAAGGATGATAGTTAACAGACATACGCACACAATCTGGAACCAAAAGGATGGAAGGTCTATCACTAAAAGGATGATAAAGAACACATATACACAATCTGGCATCAAAATGATGTTAGACCTATCACCAAAAGGATGATGGTTACTCATACACAATGATCCTAACACCAAAAGGATGCAGGGTCTATTACCAAAAGGATAATAGAGAACTCACGCATATCTAGAACCAAAAGGATGACAAACCTATCACCAAAAGGATGATAGTTAACACACACAGAATCTGGCACCAAAAGGATGACATGCCTATCACCAAAAGGATGATAGTTACTCACGGACACAATCCCCACACCAAAAGGATGCAGGGTCTATCACCAAAAGGATGATAGAGAACTCACGCACAATCTGGAACCAAAAGGATGACAGACCTATCACAAAAAGGATGATAGTTAAAAATCCCCCGACACCAAAAGGATGACAAATCTATCACCAAAAGGATGATAAAGAACTCATGCACACAATCCCGACACCAAAAGGATGATAGAGAACATACACACAATCTAGAGCCAAAAGAATGATAGTTAACACACCTCCAACACCAAAAGGATGACAAATCTATCACCAAATTGACGATAGAGAACTCACGCATAATATGGCACCAAAAGGATGATAGAACTATCACCAAAAGGATGATAGTTAACACACCTCCGACACCAAAAGGATGACGGATCTATCACCAAAAGGATGATAGAAGATGCACACACACAATCCCGACACCAAAAGGATGCAGGGTCTATCACCAAAAGGATGATAGAGAACTCACACGTATCCGGCACCAAAAGGATGACAGACCTATCACCAAAATGATGATAGTTAACATACGCACATAACATCTAGCACCAAAAGGATGACAAACCTATCACCAAAATGATGATAGTTAACATACACACATAACATCTGGCACCAAAAGAATGACAAACCTATCACCAAAAGGATGATAGTTACTCAACATATCCAAAACCAAAAGGATGACAGACCTATCACCAAAAGGATAATAGTTAACACAGACACACAACATCTGGCACCAAAAGGATGACAAACCTATCACCAAAGAATGACAAACCTATCACCAAAAGAATGATAGTTACTCACGCACATAATATCTGGAACCAAAAGGATGACAGACCTATCACCAAAAGGATGATAGTTACCACATGCACGATGACCCTTCACCAAAAGGATGAAAATAAGGTCATCACTTACCACTATCAAAAGGATAATAGTAAGCAAAACAATATCAAAGGTTGTCATTCACCAAAAGGATGATTCAAAGACCAATGGTTCATGGATTGCCGACACCAAAAGGATGACAGTAAGATCAAAACAACATAAGTTTCTATCACTAAAAGGATGATTGGAACCTCCCAATATTGAAGGCCACCAATACCAAAAGGATGCAGGTTAGGTTGAAATGACAAGATTAGCTATCACCAAAAGGATGATAGTAAGGCAATTAACAAAAGGTCAACTTTGCTGAAGATATGATGACTGAGTCTTATTTGAGAACATCAAGAGAAGGTTGAAGCAAAGAAGTCACTGGGGAACACCGCCCTTATCAACAAAAGGTTGAAAGAAACCAACTCACTGGGAATGCCCAAGAGGAAAGTTGAATTTTGTATGAGGATAACACCTTTATCCACATAAGGTTGAAGAATACAATTCAATGAGGAACACCCACTGACTTGCTTGGAGATCACGACTTTATCAACAAAAGGTTGAAGTAATTTCATAAGGAACGCCCATGAACTTTGGAGCAGATGCCCTTGACTGGGCTGAGGTTTGCTTGTTATCTTGTCTTAATAAACAAAAGGTTGAACAACTTTGTGAGGAACGTCCACGAATTTGTTGAAGATGCCCCTGATTGGGCTGAAGTTCAACTTAGAAACACGACTTGATCCACAAAAGGTTAATACAACTTCATGGGGAACACACACAATCTCGAAGAAGATGCCCCTGACTGGGCTAAATGTTGCTTTAAAACTCTCGAGATTTATCCTGGATCTTGATCTGCATATGTATGAATGCTTGATGTTGAAAATGATGTTTCATAATGAATGGAAATGCAAATGCAAATGCTGACGCGCGGAGATGCAAGTGCTGGGGGAAGTATGATTGGTCTTGGATTTGCATATGATGCAAGTGATTCTTATGATAACGAATGCGGTGTGTATGATACATATGATTGCAGACGGGTGATTGGCTATGTAGGTGAAGGTGCCAGCATGGTGGACTTTTGGTAGTTGCCAATGCAGATTGGACATTGGGTGGTGGGAGGATTTGAATTCCTCGACATGCAGTTTGTAACACCCCAAATTTATTGGAATATTTATTTAATTTATTTAAATATGAATATTCGTATTTTTGGTATTTTTCGGTGGTTGGTGTGAAATATGGAGAATTATGAATTTTTAAGTTATTTATTTAAAAAAATAGTATATAATATGAATATATTGGTATTATTATTAATTGAAATAAATATAAGTTAAACTAAGGGCAAATTGAACAATTGAGGAGGAGTTAGTAAGGGTAATATTGGAACGCCCAATTTTAAGGCCCAAGGTTAGGTTTAACAAAAAGGAATTTTGATGGATTAAGATTCATTCTTGTTAGACCGTGAAAAGAAATTGAGGCTAGAGCTCTGAGGAAGAGGTTTGAGGCAAGAGCTTCGAAAGGTTTTTTGAAAGTCAAAGAGAAGGCTTAGAGTCAGCAAATAAGGTATGGGGAGTATTGTCTTCATTGTTTTCAATGTATAATTTCAATGTATTTAAAACTGATTTAAAGATTTTAAAGGGTTTGAGGCTGATTTGAGATAAAGGGAATTAGGCCTTCGTGGCCAAATCCTATTTTGAGGTTTAACCATATAAGGATTTGAACTGATGGCCTGATAGATTCGAGGCTGATTTAGGTTAAAGGAAATTAGGCCTTCTGGCCAAAGATCTAGTTTGACATTTGTTTAACCCTGTAGGAAAATTAGATAGTGAGAAACTCTAATGATTATGGTGAAGTTGTAAGGATATATAGGAATTAGAGCGTGAATGTGATACGAGATTGGCTTAATAAGTCGTAGATTTTGTGCCTTTATCGCCGTAAGACCTTAGGGATGTTTTAGGGATGTTTTGGGGGCATTGGGGAAGGAAATCGTTGGACTTTTAGGTTGATTTTAGGTTCTGGTGCGCAATAACATTTTGCTGTAATTGCATGTTCGCACAGCGAACGAACTCGCCCCAGACTCGCACAGCGAACTTGCTAGCGAATGTTGCAGAGTTTTGCGAACTCTGACCTTGTGCAATGATGCCTTAATGTTTTGATGTTGTGATTTCTTTGACGAATTAATATGAGTATGACTGTGAATTCTATGTGATTTGTACCTGATTATATGATGATTTCTATGATGTAATGATTGATGAACTATGATGATATTTCCATGAGTTTTGATGATTCTCTAATGACATGAATTTTGATGATGATGATTATGATGAATGATGATGCACCTATGATGTTATTATAAGGATGATTATTGACGTGTGCATCATGCACTCATGTGCATCCGGACTTCGGTTCAGGACCTTGATTTCTTTGGCTTCAGTCCCATTGTGCGGATGTGAGGTATTTTAATGTGCTTCGGTTCTCGAGTAGAATCGATCCTATTGATGGGGATCTATGGAGGGTTGATGGCCCAGTGTCCATCGTGCTGTGATGATTGGTTCCACATACATGAGTCTTGTTACATTTGCATTTATGAGATGATCTTGGGTAATTTATGATGTTGTGGCCTTTGATGTCCATTGATGAATATGATGATGTTGAATATGATGATGTTGAATATGAAAATGATGCCATTTTATATTTAATTTCCTACATTGATTATTATGAATCGTTTTACTCACCCTGCCTGTTTGAATGTTGCCTCCACGTGGGTAACGTGCAGATGACCAGGTTTAGCCGTGGATGCCGTCGAGGAATTTTGAAGTTTTGGGTCGTTGGCCATTTTGGTTGACTTAGAGGGTCATGCTCTAATAGTGTAACATCGGGTTGGGGTCTTTGAGTCAAACCTTATTTTTATTGATGTTTTGTATGTTGATTTCCTTGCGGCGTAAGGAAAACTTTGGATTATGCCTTTTTGAGTTCCGCTGCCTTTTGATGAAATTTTTGATATCTTTTGAGAAAACGAGTTGTTTACGGAGCTTTGACTTATATTTGATTTATTGGGAAATGTATGCCCTTTGAGGTGATTTTTTATTGAATTTGTTAGTACCATGTTTCTATGGTTCTAAGATTGGCTAAATTTTGGTAAAACATGATTCTGCACTGATGACAAGTAGGATGATATAACATCTCCATCTTCTGTGGTGACAGAACTGTTGTCATAGATGTCATTACCAATGTCATGACATCGCTGCCTAGTGCAGCAGGAGCTGATGACAGAACTACTGTCATGGATGTCATACTAAATGTCATGACATCAATGTTTGGTACAGCAGGGGCTGTTATGTTATATCTCTTGATAGAAGTGTTTTGGTCCTGTTAGATATTCATCATCAGTATGTACAAGGCCAAAGAGATTCATTAGGAACAAAGTGCAGATTTAATTGGTGTTCATAAAAAGGATCTCTGAGACTTTTTAGGAAACTATAATATGTTTGTTTCTACTGTTATGAAGAAGATTCTGCGGGAGTGTTCAGTAGGGTGAGTTTGGTCAGCTAAGAGTCAGTTAAGTTGGATGTCATGAATGATGTTATGACATTGATCGTATGATATCAGGCATGTAGGGTTTGTTTTTTGTTATGATACCTGATATATCTCAGGCTAGATTTCAGGAAACGTGTTAGGGTTCCTTAGTTATCTCAGACGAGATTCTAGGCAGTGCTTAGCTTATCATGACCTAATTTGACAGCACCTTGAATTGTGGAAATTAGTTTTACTTTGTTAAAACTAATGTTTGTTACTTTGGACCAGCCCAAGCCCAGTCTGCATTTCTATTTAAGGAGGAGCAGAAGCAGAGGAAATTAAGCACTCACATCAAGAACAACTTAAGTGTAAAATAAAAGTCTAGGGTTTGAGAGTCCCTTGTGTGTGTGTCTTTGTAAGTCACCCTTTGTATCTTTTGATACATTGTGGTAGACATATTTGTGAGTGAAAAGTGTTTCTCTTCACGTGTGTTTTGTGAGAGGAGAATTCTGTGGTATGCAGTGATTCTTTACGTGTGTAGGAGTCTTAGGATTCCTTGTGTGCCAAGCAATTGTTTGCTGGATAATTGCATTGGTTTAATGTGTATGAACTGTTATGTTCATTGTCCTTGATTGAAGCTGTTAAGCAAAATCAAGTGTTGTGACTTTGAAAAGTGTCTTATAAAGTCTTATTATGTATTGAACTATTTATCACTGTTGTGATTGTGGGGAGTGAGAGGTGTCTCTTGTCTAGTGGGTTCTAGGCAAGAAATTGCATTGGGTAGAGATTAAGTGAGGGGTTGTAAATGGGGGAGTTTAGCTCTGAATTAATTCTGCTAATAATGGATTTCCTTCCTGGCTTGGTAGCCCCCAGATGTAGGTGACGTTGCACCGAACTGGGTTAACAATTCATTGTGTTATTTATCCTTCAGCATTTACAATTCTGCATAACTTAAATGGTGAGATAAATAGTTATGTCAGTCTGCAGATGTTACAACAGACGTTATGACATTGGTACAATTTAAAGTAATTTAAATTGGTCATGGTTTGTCCTCGTCCTTGTGGAGCAGAGATCAATGTTCTTGGGACATATGAGATCTGCATACCAGAATTTCAGAATTTAATATTTTACTCTGATAAATGTGAATATTTTTCCTTTTATTTTGTGGGGTAGAAAAGGGTGTTACACAATTTGTTAAAGAAGCCATGGTTGAAGCAAACAAAGATGTTCTTGATGCTCCAAGGCTGACCACTTGTTGATTTATTGTGAACTTGCTTCAGTCTGAACATGGTAACAACCTGCCCCTGATTAACCAGTTTTGATATGTGGAAGCTGAGCTTGGATGCTTTGAGATGACTTACCCCTGATTGAGTTGTTGAGGGATTTGCCCCAGCCTGTGGGTTTTGAAGTAGCCTTGCTTCGTGTCAGCCACTGAAATTCAAGTTCCTATTTGATTGCCCCTCGTTGGAGTGTCTTTAACGTCTAACACTGATTTTCAGTTAAAATTGTACATTCACAAATGGTAATCTTAACGCAACATCCATGCAAGTTTTGAAAAAGAGTTATTTATTAAAGTGTCGTGATAGTGAGAGACGAATGGACCGTTTGCCCAAATGTTATGTTGATTTTACTAGTGTGTTAAAGATATAACAAGGAAAATGAAACCAATGCTGAAGATTAGTAAATATGTGAGGAGTCAGTTTACGCAACCTTGCAATAGTGTGCTTTCAGAATAGACCTCGCCTCAGTTAGGTCTTTCGAGGGTTGTAACATGGTTTGGTTCACAGTTTATGAAACAAAGGATATTAGGCTCAAAGTTTGATTTGTACCCACCCATTCTTCGCGATGATCTCCAGTTCTATGTTCGATTAATTTTGCACATGTTTTTCCTCCAAAAGGGTTGACGGTGTAAGAGTGATGATTCAAGGTTTGCTCGAAACGACAGTCACCTTATTTTGATTTGGTTGGATGTCAATGACCTTTTTGATTTTGATATGGTGGTCATTGAGTCTTGTTTTGTTTTTGGTGAGGATTTGAGGGCCTCTTTGATTTTGTTTTTTATCCCTAACTTTTGCACGGACTGGTTTCGCTTGTCGAGTCCATCGGGATAGCCTTGATTTTGCCTAAGTATCCTTTGAGGTGCTCGACTTAGCAGGATTTTTTTTTATTTTTTTGTTGTTGGAGGATTGTGACTGCCAAGTCATGAGTTATTGAAGAACAATCGTCATGTCTTTTTGAATTTTTTCTTTGATGATTTGAGTGCGTAATTGGACTAACTGAACACTATCCTGCCCCAGGTTGAGTGTAAGAGTTTGAGTATCTGAAGGAAACTGCTACTTCTAGGCTCGAAGTGGTTAACTAGGGATTACCTCCTTGTCTCTCCAGTGTTTAGGGATTGAAATAATGGATGCACATCATCGACGAGATTCTGTTTGAAAGCATATAGTTTGCAATTATAGGTATTTCATTATCATCATCCTCCTTCCAATCATGATAAACAACAATTGGTAAAGAGTGAAGTGGATAAATGTGTTGGTGTTTGTGATAAAAATGAGTGAATACGACATAACTAATTCAAAGCATGAATAATTACTACATTAATCAAACCAAATACGAATGGAAATGTTTAAAGCATCCAGTACTTAAAAAAACAATGACAAAATACAAGAATACAAAAGATGAAATGGAAACATGACTGCCTTTTTCAGGAAGCTGAACTTGACTTAATTTGATTTGACTCGATCTGATGTTGGCAGTAGCTTGGCGATGACATAGGATTTTTGATGACATTTGGAGTTTTCCTATTGAAGTTGAGAGCATTCCTATCAATCATGTCCTGAATTTTGAGTTTGAAAGCTTGCAGTTCTCTATCGTATACCCTAGAGCACCCTTATGAAACTCACAATGGGCATTTGCATCATAGTCGAGAGGAATGACAGTTGGAGGAGCAAAGTCTCTCAGAGCGATGGCCCTTTTTTCCAGCGATTGAGCAAAGATATTAGCATATGTCGTTGGTAGACGATCAAAGACTCTATCTGGCTTTCTCATCCTTTGTTGATTAGGCTGACGTTGTTGTTGAACAACTTATTGTAGTTGATGTTCAGGAGGATACTAATACCCTTACTGATTGTATAACGATTACTGAGGAGTCTATTGCTGAGGTATTTGAGCTTGAACATCTTGATAAGGCATCAGAGCGTATTATGCAGTAGCAACATACAAGTATTGGTAGTACGGGATTTGTTAAGGCATAGAAGTCGGAGCTTGTTGAGGTGCTTGCCCTTTCTGAACAGAGACATCATTTGTTTCGCCCTCTTTCTTTTTGTATCCATTGAAAGGCTTTTTAGCTCCAGATTGGCTACTAGAACCTCCTTGGATCTTTCCACTCTTCAGACCTTCTCCAATTCTCTCACGGATGATCACTAAGTCAGAGAATCCAGCATAAACATTACTGATCAATTTCTCAAAGTATTGTCCTCGCAAGGTACCCATAAAGATGTCAATCAGTTCACGGTCAACCAAAGGTGGATGCACCCTTGCAGCTAGCTCTCTCTACTGTTTCCTGTACAACTTAAAGGATTTGTTGTCCTTCTGAGCCATACTCTGAAGTTGAGTATGATTAGGAGCATAGTCGGTGTTGTATTTGTACTTCTTGACAAATGCATCATCTAGTTTAGCCCAAATGCGCACACTGCTACTCTCCAACTGCATATACCACTCGAGAGATGCTTCAGAGAAGTTGTCTTAGAAGCAATGAATCATTAGTTTTTCATCTCTAGCATAGGCAGCCATCTTGCGAAAGTACATCTTTAGATGAATGTTGGGGCAGCTGAGGCCTTTGTACTTTGAGAATTATGGTACCTTGAACTTGGAAGGAATGACGACATCTAACACCAAGCACAATTCTAAAGCACTGAGAGAAGTTGAGTTGTGCCCTCCATGACTCGGAGTTTTTCAACTAGATCACGACATATCCCGATGGCTTCTGAATCCTGAGCAACAACAGGGATGGCAATGGGGATAACAACATGATAATTTTGGACATCATCGTACTAGTCTAGCAGATTCTCTTCAGAGTGAGGAACGAGGATCTGAACGATAGTAGGTTGGGCTTACGGGATGGCTCCAACAGTAAGTCCAGGTGTGGGGAGTGGTTGAGAAGTGGTTCCTTTAGTTGCGATAGCGAAGTTCATAGGTATCCCATAAGGGTTGGGAATAGTAACTGAGAGCCTTGAGGTAGACCATTGCACAAGACCGTTATTATTGATGGCAACAGCCTCATACAATTCTTCCTCTTTTCTGGCCGTAGTGATGGCTTCGAGGATCTGGTCGATTTTGCCTTTGAGGGAGTCCAATTCTTCTCTAAAAGCGACTTAATCTTGCTGAATTTGCTCCATCATGCGTCAAGTGTTGGCTCGAGTTGCGTACTGGTGTAAAGGAATCAACTTGATTTACTAGAGAGGAAGGAAGGAGAAATGAGAATCTGCCGAAGGAATGAAAATGCAAAATGCATAACAGATGCAATGTAATGCAATGATATGTATGTAAGATGCAATGCAACATGCAAGATCCAGGATTGCAGGATCATAGGTTCAAACAGTTCTGAGGTTAGCTGGAGGAACAGTTCAAGAACCAAAGTTGTTAGAACACAGATTGGTTCTTAATAATAACTCTTTGTTTTGATGATAACTGTTAGGAAATTTTATATTTAAGAATTATATACTCTAAAATTTGTTTGAGAGTTTTACTGCAGATTCAAATGAAATTAACTCTCTAGAAGCAAATCTGTTTTGAATACAAGAAGTTATCCTGACTCTGAAGCGCCAGATGCATCTTACAGAAGAATCTGATTGCTCTTTACAGAAGATCCTGAGCGTAGTCTCCAGAAGGATCTGAAGCAAGAAGCTCCTGAACATTCTGAGTCAGAAGCATCTGAAGATAATCAGAAGCATCTGAAGCTGAAGCATCTGAAGCATAGAAGAATATTGATTGAAGAGTTTCTCAAAGCATTAATCTACAGAAGTTTCTGAAAGTACCAACGCTGCCAAGTACTGAAGTTTTGTGTCAAATATGCTCTGATGATCAACACGCTGATAGCACACCTGCTGCAGAAGACTCTGATATAGCATAGTTCTGAATTACATTAGAAGACTCTGATCCATTCAGACTCTGAAGAACTTGCTGAAAACTGAAGAAGAAATATTCAAGAATATATCCGTTGGAGTTATTCAACGTCTCTTTCCTCATTTGTGCTAGACACACTTACACAGACAAAAAGGATTTTTCTGTGCCATCTACTTCTAGGAAAGGTCACTTGATGTGAAGACAAAAAGGCTCAGACCTTTTGGGACTCTCTTTTCAACGCTCAGCTTCCTTGGATCAGCTGCCTATAAAAGGAGAACTTCACCACATTCTTCAGTGACACAATTTGCTGAAAAGAAATCATTATATTCTAAGCTCTCATTCATTCTTATTCTTCTTAGAATTTATTGTACTTAAACTTAAGAGAAAAATCACTGTTGTGATAAAAGCTTTATAGAAGCATTAATACTCTTGTACTTAATTTACATTGATTGTAAAGGTTATTCCTTAAGAGGATTCAGTTGGAATCAGTAGCTCTTGAGAAGACTAAGAACAGTTGTTCTTAGGTGTTACTATTGTAATCAGTTTGATTTAATAGTGGATTAAGTCCTTGTTGAGAAAGGCAAATCACTCTAGGAAGGGTGGACTGGAGTAGTTGTTTAAACGAACCAGGATAAAATAATTGTGTGATTATTTTCAAGTCTTAATTTATCATACTTATTCAACCCCCCTTCTAAGTATTATCTCACCTTCAGTTGGCATCAGAGCTCCGATTCTGAGTGTGCTACCACTTAACAGTGTCAGTAAAGATCCAGAGAGAAATACTTTGATATATATATTTATTTGTTACCATGGCTGATAATTCAATGTCCAATATTAACAATAAATATGAAGAGAGGGATAGGATCAGCACCAAACCCCCAATATTTGATGGGGAGAAATTTGACTACTGGAAAGACAGAATTGAGAGTTTTTTCCTAGGATATGATGCTGATCTATGGGATCTTATCATAGATGGATATGTACATCCCACAGATGGGGATGGCAAAAAGATTGACAGAAAATCTATGACAGATGCTCAGAAGAAAGACTTCAGAAATCACCACAAAGCCAGGACTATATTACTGAATGCTATTTCAAATATAGAGTATGAGAAAATTACAAACAGGGAGACTGCTTTTGATATGTTTGAATCCCTTAAAATGACTCATGAGGGAAATTCTCAAGTTAAGGAGACAAAAGCTCTGGCTCTGATCTAGAAGTATGAGACTTTCAAAATGGAAGACTCTGAATCTGTTGAAGCCATGTTCTCCAGATTTCAGATACTCACTTGCTGGGCTGAAAGTTCTGGACAAGGGATATTCTACGTCAGATCATGTAAAGAAAATCATCAGAAGTCTGCCTATCAGATGGAGACCAATGGTGACTGCTCTGAAGATGGCCAAAGATCTGAACAAGATCTCTCTAGAAGAACTCATCAGCTCACTAAGGAGCCATGAGATTGAGCTTGAGGAAGATGAACCTCAGAAGAAAGATAAAGGTAAATCTGTTGCATTAAAATCTAACAAAACTGCTAAAGCTTTGCAGGTCATTCAAGAAAGCTCTGAAGAATATTCTTCTGAAGAAGAAGATGAGTTATCCATGCTGTCCAGAAGGATTAACAAACTCTGGAAGCACAAGGGAAAGAAGTTCAACAACTTCAGAAGATATGATAACAGAAAGGAATCTTCTAGTCATAGAAGATCTGCCAAGAAAGAAGTTGTGTGCTATGAGTGCAAAGAACCTGGGCACTACAAAAATGATTGCCCCAAACTTCAGAAAGAAAAACCCAAGAAGAAGTTCAACAAAAAGAAGAAGGTTCTGATGGCAACATGGGATGACTCAGATGAGTGTGAATCATCTTCTGAATCAGAAGAAGAATGTGCAAACGTTGCACTGATGGCCAGCACAGAGGATCAAGAGGAAGGTACCTCAGGATATGAATCAGAATCTGAATCTGATTGATGATGCAGAAGAGGTAATGGCTAAACTTACCAAAGAAGAACTCATTAAAGTTTTAACAGAAGTTCTTAAAAGTTATAACAACATCAAACTCAAATACAAGAAGCTGAAAAGCAATCTTGAATCTGAGATTGATCTTCTGAAAACAGAACTTGTTGAGCAAAAAGAAATAAATTTGAAAATCAAATATGACTTTGAAATAACTCAACAAGAATCTGAATCTGAGACTAAGTCATGTGAAAATATTTTAGAAAAATATGACTCCAGTTTTCAGAGTTTTCTCACTAAGAGCATAGACAGAAGCAAGATGGCTTCCATGATCTATGGTGTTAGTGGAAACAACAGAAGAGGCATTGGATATGAATCTTCATCTGGAAGCAATCCAAAACCTGTTGACAAACTTTTCATCAAGAAGACACCTCTGTATTCTCAATTCAAATTTGGTCACTTGAATGACATTAAACACACAAGCTCTGAGAAGAGTACTTATGTGTTTAAACCCAAGGCAAGTCAGAATAAACATTATGTTGTAAAACAGAAGTTTAGACAAACCTACAAACTAACTAACCCCAAAGGACCCAAGAAGATCTGGGTACCTAAAAACAAAATAATTCCTGTTGCAGATGTTCTTAGCAGCAAGGTCAGGACACCAATCATGGTACCTGGACTCTGGATGCTCACGACACATGACAGGAGAAAAGTCTATGTTCCAAAGCCTGGAACTTAGATCTGGAGGTGACGTGAAGTTTGGAGGGAACCAGAAGGGCAAGATCATTGGATCTGGCACTATTGGAAATGGTAAACTTCCCTCTATTACTAATGTTTTACTTGTTGAAGGGTTAAAGCATAACTTATTGTCCATAAGTCAATTAAGTGACAATGGTTATGATATTACCTTTAATCAAAAATGTTGTAAAGCAATTAGTCAGAAGGATGGCTCTATCCTATTTAGTGGTAAGAGGAAAAACAACATTTATAAAATAAATCTTTCAGAACTTAAAGTTCAAAATGTTAAATGCCTCTTGTCTGTTAATAAAGAGCAATGGGTCTGGCACAGAAGATTGGGCCATATTAATATGAGATGTATATCTCAGATTAATAAACTTAATCTTGTCAGAGGACTCCCCAATCTGAAGTTCACTTCAGATGCTCTTTGTGAAGCATGCCAGAAAGGGAAGTTTTCAAAAACATCTTTCAAATCAAAAAATGTTGTTTCTACTTCTAAACCATTAGAACTACTTCATATTGATCTGTTTGGACCAGTGAAAATTGCATCCATCAGAGGCAAGAAGTATGGATTGGTCATTGTTGATGACTTTAGCAGATGGACATGGGTAAAGTTCTTAAAACACAAGGATGAGTCACATTCTGTGTTCTTTGACTTCTGCAAGCAAGTCCAGAATGAAAAGAATTTCAAAATTATAAAAGTCAGAAGTGATCATGGTGGTGAATTTGAAAATAAATATTTTGAAAAATATTTTTCTGAAAATGGCATTGCTCATGTTTTTTCCTGTCCTAGAACTCCACAACAGAATGGGGTTGTAGAGAGGAAAAACAGAACTTTGCAAGAAATGGCCAGAACCATGATCAATGAGACAAATCTGGCAAAACATTTTTGGGCAGAAGCAATCAATACAGCATGCTACATTCAGAACAGAGTGTCTGTTAGACCTCTTCTGAAAAAGACTCCTTATGAATTGTGGAAGAACAAAAAGCCAAACATTTCATATTTTCATCCTTTTGGATGTATTTGTTATATGTTAAACACTAAGGAAAATCTGAGCAAGTTTGATTCCAAAGCACAGAAGTGTTTCATGCTTGGATATTCTGAACGCTCTAAAGGCTACAGAGTATACAACACTGAGACACAGATTGTGGAAGAATCCATTCATGTCAGATTTGATGATAAGCTTGGCTCTGAAAAGCCAAAGCAGGTTGATAACTCTGCAGATAGGGAAGTAGTCTTTATTGACTCTGAAGTTCCAGAAGCAGACAAACTTCAAGTGAAGGAACCAGAAACAACTCCAGATGCTACTCCCTTAACTTCTCAGATGAATAATCTAAACATTTCTGAAGAGTCAACTATCAGAGGATCATCATCCAGAATTAAAGCTTCTCATCCAGAGGATGTCATTATTGGAAAGAAGGATGATCCCATCAGAACAAGATCCTTTCTAAGATCATCTGAAGCATCACTATTTGGACTAGTGTCAGAAATTGAACCATCTTTTGTAGAAGAAGCTCTGCAAGACAATGATTGGATTATTGCCATGCAAGAAGAGCTAAACCAATTCAGCAGAAATGATGTATGGGATCTAGTTCAAAGACCTCAAGGATTCAATATTATTGGTACAAAATGGGTCTTCAGAAATAAGCTAAATGAGAAAGGAGAAGTTGAGAGGAATAAGGCAAGGTTGGTTGCTCAAGGGTACAGTCAACAAGAAGGTATTGATTACACTGAGACATATGCTCCAGTGGCAAGGTTAGAATCTATACGCCTTCTTATTTCCTTTGCTACACAAAATAACATCACTCTGTATCAGATGGATGTTAAAAGTGCCTTTCTTAATGGTATTATAGAAGAAGAAGTTTATGTCCACCAACCTCCTGGTTTTGAAAATGAAAAATTTCCAGATCATGTTTTCAAATTAAAGAAATCTCTATATGGATTAAAACAAGCTCCCAGAGCTTGGTATGAAAGATTGAGTAATTTTCTTCTGGAGAAGAATTTCATCAGAGGCAAAGTGGATACAACTTTATTCTGTAAAACAATAAAGAAAGATCTTCTAATTTGCCAAATTTATGTAGATGATATTATTTTTGGATCAACAAATATTATGCTTGGAAAGGAGTTTGCTACATGTATGCAGGCAGAATTTGAAATGAGCATGATGGGAGAACTCAAATTCTTTTTAGGAATCCAAGTTAATCAAACTCCAGAGTGCACCTACATACATCAGACAAAGTATGTTAAAGAACTTCTGAAGAAATTCAACATGTCTGACAGCAAGCTGGCAAAGACTCCAATGCATCCTACTAGCTCACTTGGCAAAGAAGAGGTAAGTAAGAAAGTAGACCAGAAGCTCTACAGAGGTATGATTAGCTCTCTTCTTTATCTTACTGCTTCTAGACCTGACATATTGTTCAGTGTTTGTCTGTGTGCTAGATTCCAATCAGATCCTAGAGAATCACATTTGACAGCTGTCAAGAGGATTCTAAGGTATCTGAAAGGTACTTCTAATGTGGGTTTGTGTTACAGAAAATCTGATGATTTCAAATTAGTTGGATTATGTGATGCTGACTATGCTGGAGACAGAGTGGAAAGAAAAAGTACTTCTGGAAGTTGTCAATTTCTAGGAAGAAATCTAATCTCCTGGTACAGCAAGAAGCAACCCACAATTGCACTTTCAACCACAGAGGCTGAATACATTGCTGCTGCTGGATGTAGCACGCAGATGCTCTGGATGAAAAGTCAACTAGAAGATTATCAAATTTTTGAGAGTAACATTTCTATCTTTTGTGATAATACTTCTGCTATATGTCTGTCCAAGAATCCCATTTTACATTCTAAGGCAAAACAAATAGAAATTAAGCATCATTTCATCAGAGACTATGTTCAGAAGGGAATCATAAATTTAGCCTTTGTTGATACAGATCATCAATGGGCAGATATTTTTACAAAACCCCTTGTTGAAGATAGATTCAATTTTATTCTGAAAAATATTGGTATGGATTTTTGTCCAAAATGATATTTATCAGAAGCAAATTGTTTCAGATGCAAAAATGCTTAAATACTCTGAAGTATTTCTTCTATTTGTTTATTCTACTCTGATTAATTTTTTTTTCTGATATGAAACTCTGAACTAACCATCTTTAGAGGATCTGAACGTTGGCTAACGTTTCATTTCTTGAGAGAATTCAGAACAACATGCAAGTAAACACGTGTCACACAAAATCTGAAGAGGTGGCGTGTACATAATTGAAGAGACGTTTGAGGTGAAATTTGAATAGTAAAAATCTTGGTTTTCCCCCCAAATTGTCAGAAGCATTTAATGTTTGAAATGATTTTATTCTCTCCATTTAATGCTTGCTCAAACGTGCGTTTTTCTGACTTTTAATGTGCCTAAGTGTTTAGTATAAATACTTGTTGTGTATTCACTTTCACACTTTTCACTCTCAGAATTTACATGCGTTTTCATCTCCTATTTTCTCTGCATAAACACTCAAAACCTAAGTGTTTGAAAAAGCATTCTTCAATGGCGTCTTCTTCATCAACAACTGCTCAGTTCCAATCTACTATGGCTGCTGTGACTTCAGATAACTTAGGTGCTGCTCCATATTCTCCTCCAAGAGAACACTTCTAACACCTGTTGATAAACTAGAAGTTCTGCGTGAATCCATGGTTGAGTTTAATTCTCTGGCTGACAATGGGTTTGATTTTCGCTCCATTGTTAGAGCTCAAGGATGGGTTAAATACTTTGATAGGTTGTTTGGACCAGTTTACCCTCTACTTGTGAAGGAATTCTGGATTCATGCATCTGTGTATCCCAAGTTTATTTTATCATCTATGCTGGGAAAATAGATTATCATCACAGAGGATCTGATAAGAAGATTGATAGGTTATGAAGAAACAGATGGTGTTTCCCACTTGCCAGCTGGGCGTGTGGACATGGAAGAGGTTTATGAGGAAGTTATGACTGCTGGACAAGCTTCTAACAGATTCAAATATCTGAAGCCTGATTACAAGATCTGGGCCAAGATCTTCATGGGATGCATACATCACAGGAAGTCAACCAATTCCCCTGATTATGTCAACAATGAACAGATCTATTTTATGTACTGCCTTAGTCAGAGCAACAAGGTAGATCTTCCTTACATTCTGTTCATGCATCTGTGGAATCACATCAATGCATCTAGAGAATCTGTAAAAGAAAAAGGCCAGAAGATCAGGACTTGGATCCCATTTGGAAGGTTGATCTCAGATCTCTCTCACTGAAAATGGTTTAGTGGCTGCTCTGTACGATGCTGGGGTTACAGAGGAATTAGAGTTTATTATGGGAAAGCCTCTGAACGCTAAAAGTCTTCTGAGACTCAAGATTGTAGATGAACTCACTACTGCTCTAAAGAGGCTGAATATGTCTGATTTGAATAAGAGGGTTCCAGTATCTGACTTCCTCTATTCTTTGCTGAAGAACCCAGACATATAGTACTGATGTATATAGAGGAATGCAAGAGGGAAAGAATACCTGTTCCAGCTAATGTGTTTCAGCTTGTCAAACAACCACTACCAGATGCAGGAGAAGAAGAAGAAGAAGTACCACTTCAGAGGAAAAGGACTCAGCCTGCAGAAGAATCTGAACCTGTCCAGAAGAAGGCTAAGATTGCTGAGAAGCCCAAGAATCTCTTAAAGAGAAAGGATTCTGAAGAAGCTGCCTCTGCATCTGCCAAGAGGATTAAAGTAAAAGGTACTAAGACTCCTGTAATTTCTAAAAATATTGTTATTAATGATTCAACTATTAAGTCTGTTCCACAACCACCTGTTACTCAAACAACTTCTGTTGCTGCCCCTAGTTCTGTCTCACCTCAAAAACAACACACTACTTCTGTATCAAAAACATCTCAACCCAAAATACACATCAAACACTTTGTTCCACGTTCATCACCATCAGTATCACAACCAACAGAACCACAACCATAAGAACCACAACCATCAAAACAACAACAACAATCTGAAAAACAAAACTCTGATCAACCACAACTTCTGAACATCCAGAAAACCAAACCACAGAAGTTCAACCAAAAAAAGACTTTGTCATACCACCATCAAATAATCCATCTTCTGAACCTGTTGCACCTGTTACTTCTGAACCCACAAAAGTAACTTCTGCTCCTGTTTCATCAGAACCACCATCCAAACAATCTGATACTCCTTCAGACCTACTCATATCCCTGAGACAGAAGTTCTTGATATCACTCCATTAAAAACAGTGTTTCAAGTATCTTCTACCTCTTGTACACCTACAACATCCTCCAATTCATCTGAATCAGAAATTCACCCAGATTTTCTTGTCTCTCCATCCAAATACTCTGATATGAACCAACCTGAACCTGAACCTGAACCTGAATCAACCATACCTTCTAAAACTCCATTCCAGATCCTATGCCTCCACCTGCACCATCATCTGAGATGATTGTTCCCACTTCCATTCCATCATCATCTGGTATATCTTGTGCCCAAGTTTCTTCTCTTTATCATAATCTATCTTATGGTTTCAAACTGAAAGATTTTATGATAGAGTTGAACCTTCTGAACCCCTGAAACCTCTGAAACCAAAACTCAGACAGGCCCTTCCATTTGTGATCCTTTCCTATATTCAATCAATGAACAATGAAGGATCCTTAGCAACAATATCTGCAACATTTGGTAAAGCTGTTGTTTCAGCTCTGCAACCTGCATCTGATAACACAATTGCATCTGTTCAAACATCAACCTTTGCTTTCATACCATATTCTAATGAAATCTTTGATGATGTTTGCCCAGGCACAAGACCAAAACCTCATCTGCTTAATGCTTTAAACAGATCCTTACCTCAAAAACCAGAAATTCCTTTCATTCCATATTATCCCCCTCCTCTGATTTCCATCCAAAAATCACTGTTACCACCAACTCCCAAACCTAAACATATAACTCTGGAAACCTTGCTTAAACCACCACCCAGACTTAATATTGATCATTTATTTCAAACATTTTTGCAAGAAATACATATGTCTTTAGGTACTGTTCAGAAGAGATGCTCTGAAACTATGGATGCAAATGAAACTGACATCATCTGGAAAGGATTCATCAATAGATTCAACACTGTAGCTTCCAATCTGAAGAACGTCTGTTCTGATGATGCAAAGCTCAGAGCTGGAAGGACTCAATTCTGGAGTGTCAACAAAACTGAACCTCTGCTTCGTTTAGATGTTCCTCCTCCTCCAACAGAACCAACTGCCAATGCATTGACTATGACTCTGGTAGAACCCTCTTCAGGATCTACAGAACCTATGGCAATTGACTCTGTTCAGGCTCTAGAACCTCCACCTTCTTCATCTGAGATAAATTCATAACATCCAGACTTTGAAGACAAGATTGCTGCTCTGGAGTCTGGTCAGTCTGAACGATAGTAGGTTGGGCTTACGGGATGGCTCCATCCAACAGTAAGTCCAGGTGTGGGGAGTGGTTGAGAAGTGGTTCCTTTAGCTGCGATAGCGAAGTTCATAGGTATCCCATAAGGGTTGGGAATAGTAACTGAGAGCCTTGAGGTAGACCATTGCACAAGACCGTTGTTATTGATGGCAACAGCCTCATACAATTCTTCCTCTTTTCTGGCCGTAGTGATGGCTTCGAGGATCTGGTCGATTTTGCCTTTGAGGGAGTCCAATTCTTCTCTAAAAGCGACTTAATCTTGCTGAATTTGCTCCATCATGCGTCAAGTGTTGGCTCGAGTTGCGTACTGGTGTAAAGGAATCAACTTGATTTACTAGAGAGGAAGGAAGGAGAAATGAGAATCTGCCGAAGGAATGAAAATGCAAAATGCATAACAGATGCAATGTAATGCAATGATATGTATGTAAGATGCAATGCAACATGCAAGATCCAGGATCGCAGGATCATAGGTTCAAACAGTTCTGAGGTTAGCTGGAGGAACAGTTCAAGAACCAAAGTTGTTAGAACACAGATTGGTTCTTAATAATAACTCTTTGTTTTGATGATAACTGTTAGGAAATTTTATATTTAAGAATTATATACTCTAAAATTTGTTTGAGAGTTTTACTGCAGATTCAAATGAAATTAACTCTCTAGAAGCAAATCTGTTTTGAATACAAGAAGTTATCCTGACTCTGAAGCGCCAGATGCATCTTACAGAAGAATCTGATTGCTCTTTACAGAAGATCCTGAGCGTAGTCTCCAGAAGGATCTAAAGCAAGAAGCTCCTGAACATTCTGAGTCAGAAGCATCTGAAGATAATCAGAAGCATCTGAAGCTGAAGCATCTGAAGCATAGAAGAATATTGATTGAAGAGTTTCTCAAAGCATTAATCTACAGAAGTTTCTGAAAGTACCAACGCTGCCAAGTACTGAAGTTTTGTGTCAAATATGCTCTGATGATCAACACGCTGATAGCACACCTGCTGCAGAAGACTCTGATATAGCATAGTTCTGAATTACATTAGAAGACTCTGATCCATTCAGACTCTGAAGAACTTGCTGAAAACTGAAGAAGAAATATTCAAGAATATATCCGTTGGAGTTATTCAACGTCTCTTTCCTCATTTGTGCTAGACACACTTACACAGACAAAAAGGATTTTTCTGTGCCATCTACTTCTAGGAAAGGTCACTTGATGTGAAGACAAAAAGGCTCATACCTTTTGGGACTCTCTTTTCAACGCTCAGCTTCCTTGGATCAGCTGCCTATAAAGGAGAACTTCACCACATTCTTCAGTGACACAATTTGCTGAAAAGAAATCATTATATTCTAAGCTCTCATTCATTCTTATTCTTCTTAGAATTTATTGTACTTAAACTTAAGAGAAAAATCACTGTTGTGATAAAAGCTTTATAGAAGCATTAATACTCTTGTACTTAATTTACATTGATTGTAAAGGTTATTCCTTAAGATGATTCAGTTGGAATCAGTAGCTCTTGAGAAGACTAAGAACAGTTGTTCTTAAGTGTTACTATTGTAATCAGTTTGATTTAATAGTGGATTAAGTCCTTGTTGAGAAAGGCAAATCACTCTAGGAAGGGTGGACTGGAGTAGTTGTTTAAACGAACCAGGATAAAAATAATTGTGTGATTATTTTCAAGTCTTAATTTATCATACTTATTCAACCCCCTTCTAAGTATTATCTCACCTTCAAAAGTCATTGCTCAAAGAAACCCCACGGGTAGGATTCTAAAACGGGTAAGTTCCAAGAGTCATGGATATCTTTCAAAGATATTATAGCTATGATAAAGCCTCAGCACGACAATAATATCCTCGAAAGGATCTCCACTAGGTGAGGTTTTCGTATCTTCCACACGAGAAAGACTCCTCGGAGGCGTCAACTACATAACCATCGACACACGGGTTTCTAAAATAGATTCTCAGAGTCATAAATCAAGGTTGAAAATATTACTGTAAGGAAGTATCACGTTCAAGGGATCTCATCTGATTGGGGCGTTCATATTAATCCAAAAGGAGTTAACACTACCAACCACCATGGATAAAACAGGTTAATGGTCCTTGGGATCAACGATTCAAGCTCAAAAACATTATTGTTATGGAAAACACTAACCACAACAATAACATCTCCAAGGGAATCTACTCCAAGTGGGGTTTTTTATTCGGCCTTACGTGGAAGAACCCACACAAGTCTCCATTACACAACCATCATCCTAATCCTAGGGTTTTACTCGGACTCGGGTGTAGAGTCATCTCACAAAGTACCTATAAGCAAAGCAACCCAACAATGTCACAATAACCAAAAGCAACAAAGATAAGGATAGGAGAGAAAATAAACAGATAAACGAGAAGAGAACAAATAAGCGAAGCTAGCGAGCTCACAATTTTAACTAAAATAGGCTTGACTCTCTCTTGCATGGAGCAATAATTCCTCAGCAGAGTCGCCAACTGTCGCACCTCGAAAAAATCATTAAAATATATTTTAGAAACACGACCCTCACACTAAAGGCGTGGAAATGCGGTTCGACAAAGTCGCCACCGAAATTTATTTATCCCAAGAGAGATGGGAAAGGAAAATATTGAGAAAACCTTTTAAAATGAAAGGACATAAACACGGGTCGTCGCAACCAATGTTTCGGGTTTGGGAGTCGGTTACGCAAGGGAAGGTATTAGCACCCCCAATGTCCGTTGTACTCAACAGGAACCTCTTAATACGAATTGTGATGAACGTTAGCTAAGCTTATTTGTTTTCTTCCCAATGATAAATGCGAAGCGGTAAAATAAAAGGAAAATAATGCTAGGGGAAATAGGTGGTTTAAGAATAGGGTGCTCACCAAGGATTGAGGCCCTTGTACTTACGTATGCTCATTCAGACGAGAATGAGAAATCAGAGTTGTCGTAGTTTGACTACATGAAAGGTTAGAGAGGAAATGGAAGGTGGATAGAAGGTAGCTCGCCAAGATCATCGCAATCTTGTGCCTACGTATCTTATATTCAGACGAGAATAAAGAATCAGAGCGTCTGTAGTTCATGGAGATGAACACGAAAAGAGGGGTTAACATGTTGAAGTTTGGCACAAATGACGATTACTCGAAGCTTAAGAAAGGCTCCTCGGGCCCAAGTAATTGGGAGAGTGAATCAAAGGCGCAACTCTCTCTCTTTTTCATCTTGAAAAGAAGTTGCGTTTGAATGGTGTTTTGAATGATGAGTGGTTGGAAGATAAGTGAATGTTGTCGAGTTGAAAATGTTTTAGTAGCGTCAATTACTCACACATGAGTAAGATAACTCGCATCCAAACAACTGAAGAGAGATCAAAGGCTCAATCCCCCTCTTTACACCTTGAAAAGAGTTACATATTTGTTAATTATTTTGATAGTTTGATTGATAAAATCTGTTTGACGTTAGATCAAGGGTTTGATTATATTTGCGTGCAAAGACGTGGTTAGTGGAAGTTTGGTTTGAAAATTGGAACCGGCTCGACGACGAATCGAGGGTTAGGTTGAAAATGGAACCGGCTCGACAACGAATCGAGGGTTAGGTTGTGAGAAATGATACTAGTCCCTGAGGTTGCTCCTAATAACAAAACCACAATGAAATGTGTGAGTGTGTGCGATAGGTTGATGGCAAATGCGTACGAGCAATCGACTTACGAGGGGTGTTTGAAAATGGCTCGACGATGAATCAAGAATTAACTTGAAAATGGTTTAGTATACGCTAGTCCCTATGGGTGCTCCTAGAAGATAAACTACAATTAAAGCAAATATGAATGCGTACATCGGAATGGGAGAGGGGTACATGTAAGTTACACGAGATTGCACGAAATAAAAGGGTTCATTGTCAGGTCGCCCAAGAGGAAGCCATGTGTGTGCGAGGTGTCCTGAACTATGCCTTGAGCAAGAATTGGATAAAAGCTCCAAGTTAGGGTTTCTGATAAAGTTCAAGTTCCGTTGACCAAAAAAGTAACCAACAGTCCACCAATTTAGGATTTTAGGTTTCGATCATTATTAATGTGTTTTGGAAAGTGTGAATAAGATATGAACAAGATGAATATGATATGAACAATGTGAATAATATGACAAGATATATAACAATATAATCAAGATAATATCCATAATAGTATAATCAAGATAATATTAACAAGTATATGAACAATGATAATATAATCAAGATATATTGACTGAAAATAAAACAAGAGTATATTGACGAAAATAATAGTTAGTTGTTAGTCGTTTTTGAATTGAATCGGGACGAAATGTAGCACTAAACCGTCGTAGCTCAATCTATGACAAAGATCAAACTATAGGAGGTCGCGCAAGTTGATATCCGTGCTAAAAAGACGATGGATAAATGATATTGAAGATCATTTTCCAATGTAATCGTGTCACACAGACAGAAAAAGGTGACAGTCCGTCTTAATCACAAACTCGTGTTAATTAATCGAGGGTAACCTATCGCAATCCCAAAGTATAGAAAATGATATCGATTATCATTTTTTACAGATTTGAAATAATGAAGGTTAAACAATCTCAACCAATCGACATTCGTGAATAGAAAGACCTCATGGACCAAGAATTTGAAATAAAATCGAAATGAAAATCGAAATAAAAATTATAAAATCAAAACATAAAGTAACATAAAGATCCATAAGACCTAATTGTTACAAAACAAAGTTTTTATTTAAACAATTTTATAGAAGAAAAGTGAAATAAATAATAACTATGAAATAAACATAATTAAAAAAACAAATCTGAGGGGGGCATGAGTCATGATCAGGTGGGTGCATGAAATAACCACCATGGGCTTAAAAGCCCAAACCACACAAAAAAAAACAAGGATGCAAGATCATTGGGGGTAACATAGCATTGAAGGGTGTGAGAAACAAAGTTTAGGAATCATATAGGCCCATGGCCCATCATCCTAATCATATGGATCAGTGAACAATTAAAAAGAAAATACATGATATAAATGTTGGCTGAAGACTTAGCCAACTAACCTCGACAAGAGGTAAGAAGTCGACTAACCACCTGCATAAAGAATGAAGGCTGACAATACTAAATACGGCCAACATCACCCACGATTCGACAGTATGGGGGGGCGCACATCGACAAGAGCTGTGTCGATCGACACAAAGAAGAAGCCAGCTAAAAACACTCTCGACAAGAGAACTTAGAATACTGGAGGGAAGCCCGTTTGAAATGAGAATATGGAGGTAGTTCCCAAAGACGTGGGGTGCCACGTGGCGTATCCTGAAGCCCTTTGTCAGTTACTCTATATGCCTATATAAAGCAAGAATTTGGAGGAGAGGAGGGGCGTCTTTTATGAGTATTGGAAGAAAAACACTCTGAGTACCGCGCTATAGAGAAAAAAGTTCACTTTGTCACTCCAAAATGTACGAATACGTCCAAATACCTTTTTCCTGTACTTTTCCATTTTACTTTAAGTCCTTGTTCCAGTCTACTTTAATTTGTATTTTAAGTTTACCCAGTATTTTAGGCATTTAAGCCTTTGTATTAGAATATACACCAAAATCTTGTCTTTTACATTGCCTAGTCTTTGAAATTCAAAGTGCACCATTATCCAAGCAAATAACGCGCCTGAAACTAAAAAACCGTCCTAGGACTAGTTTGGCTAGTCCCGCAAGCAAATCCACGTAGGAAGGCCAAAGGTCGTTCGCGTGAAAACCACATGTGAACAAATTGACACACCCGGTGGGACCCCCGAGTTTTGGGTGTATGCAGTTACGTAGCAGAAAGATGGTGACATCGTGACTAAGCGAAGAAACGTCTTCGCTAGGAAACACATCTTCTTCGCCAGGGGCGGTGCTGGGCACATGGCCCATGCCAACCGTCACTTCGACCGTTGGCACCACACCACTTGCGACTCTCAGTCGAACGGACGTGTGGCTCGTTACGACCAGGATCGACTGTCAAAGGCCCCCAAATTTTAACCCCACGGCGCCTCAACACTTGAGGATGCCGCCAGAATTCATGTTGAACTGGCGTTATGGGGGAATAGGCGGGGGAGAGAATTCAACCTCCGCATTTTCGCCATACCGAAGCCTAGGCCCTGCGATCTAGCAGGAAGGAGGTCCACCAGGATTTGGAACACTTCCCCACGCGATACTGACGTTTACTACTAGTTCTATCGCGGCCATGCGCCAGTAGATGGACGAAAGTAACCATGATATGGTACATATGTTAACACAATAGATTGGTGACGTTATGAGGCCTTTGATACAGGACTCGACACATAGTTACCAACAGTTAGCCACCCAGATGGCACGAATAGGAGATTTTCTAGGAGCACCTAGGAACATGGGAGGACAAACTCCTCCAAATCGTTCCGATACGCAGGGTCGACCAAACGCGCCCGTCGAAGAAGAGGTCCAAGTCCCTGAGGTTGACCAGATCCCTCGGGTGGCCCAGAGACTCCCCATAGTCTTGGTCCGCAAGGTCCAAGATCCCGACAACATAGTCCAACAGGTTAGAAATGAGAACCTTGGAGGCGAAGCTAATCTGGAGGCCATGGTCGAACGCATCATGGTTCAAAATGGCGCGAACCCTATCCTTCGACGGCCCGCCTACACGTCCCCATTGCCGGATTTTGTGTTCCAAATTTAGTTACCAAGGGGTTGGAAAGTCCCTAAATTCACTAAGTTTGTGGGCGAGACAGAGGAATCCACTGTCGAACATGTGACCCGCTATCAGACAGAGGTCGGGGACATAGTGAATAACGAGGATTTAAAATGAAATATTTCCCAGGGTCCCTCACAAATAATACGTTCACATGGTTCACTTCATTGCCCCCACAGTCTTTCCACACATGGACGCAATTCGAGAGATTGTTCCTTGAACAATTTTATATGGGGCAATCAAATATCAGTTTGAAGGAATTAGCTAGCGTAAAAAGGAAAACCGCGGAATCCGTAGATCAGTACCTGAATAGGTTCCAACTATTGAAAATGCGTTGCTTCACACAAGTCCCCGAACACGAATTAGTCGAAATAGCGGCGGGAGGATTAGATTATTCCATTAGGAAAAAACTGGACACACAATATTTCAGAGATATGGCACAACTGGCCGACCGCGTCCGACAAGTTGAACATTTAAGAAATGAGAAATCACAAACCAGTCGATACCGTAAGAAAGAAAAGGTGGCCTTTGTGGCTACCGACTAATATTCGTCGGATGAAGAGGAATTCGTCGAAGATGATACTGTTAACGTAGCTGAGCTGACCGCTGGACCTCCATATGCGTGTAGGGTCCTGAAGCCGTCGAACGGAAAAAAATCCGGTCGAAACGGAAAAGACAGACAAGTATATCGCGAAAACATACTCGTTTGATGTGTCTAAGTGTGATGAGATATTTGACGTATTAGTCAAAGATGGTCAAATTATCGTCCCTACTGGGGAAAAAGATCCCCCTCTAGAACAAAAGAAAAAGATGGGATTTTGTAAATTTTATAACTTCCTTGGTCATAAAACTGCTCAATGTGTTCTTTTCAGGGATTTGGTGGAGAAGGCGTTGAAGGAAGGAAGATTGCAGTTCGGAGAGCGACCAAAAATGCAGGTGGATACGAATCCTCTAAAAACAAAAGAAGGTCTCTACTCTGAAGTAGCAGACTGCATGATGATCGAGGCTACTGATGGCCTCAAATAACAAGTAGCAGACTTCATGGTGATCGAAGCTATTGAAGGCTTCGACAGCAAGACGAAGATGGACTTCGAGGAAGTCTACCCTAAGGCTGGAGAGAGTTTGGGAGAATTTCATAACAAATGCAGAATCAACGGCTCTACAGTCGCCCGATGCCCCAGGTGTCATGCTGTTTTCGACTAGAAAGCGGCGGACTGTCAAGGCAGAAAAAATGTCAACTCGCAGGTTCATATTCGGCAAGGACATCACTCCTCGATGCACTCAAGAGTACCAGAAACTGTTCCTACCTGCAAAACCCAGGACTTTTGTACCACCGTCATATATCCCACGGGACCAATGGATGGCCTTTGCGAACTAGAAAGCGAGCAAAAGGCTGAAGTGGAAGCTTTTAGAGGTGGAAAAGGAGGTTGGGGCCTCTGTCAAGAATACTGAGTCGAAAGTTTATGTGGTGTCTCCCAATTACAAAGGAAAGAACTCGATGACGCAAACCCAATGAGGACGACATCAGCAAAATAAGAAGGCGGTCAGGGAAGCGTCAAACTTGCAGCTACTCCAGGTCAGAAAGCCTGAATCAAAGGATCAACCATCAAGAACTGGATGGGTAAAAAAGGAAAAATTAATGGCAAGTCAAAACTCAGCGATGACTGTAGAAGTTTTGGGAAACCAGGCAGTAGCATCAACACAGAGGTCGACGTTCACAACCAACTCAATAGACAAGAAAGAACTAGAATATATCTCGTCGGTAGAGGAAGATGAACCAGAATATACACCCTAGTCAGATCATGAAGAATACACTCTGTTGCCAGAAGAGGACGTGGATTTGGACATGTACGACGAAACAAATAACGACACATATGGGATGACTTCGGCGTTAGCTGCAGGATCGTATCGATTCTCCCTACGGAGTATGACAGAGTGTCCGAAGTGTCGGAATCGAAAGAGGATTTCCAACCAGACGAAGTTATGGGGGACAAGCCATTATGTTACTACGTGATGAACATCGGCATGGTAGAGGAAAGGACTACCATGTTCGAGAGACCTACACCCGGGTTGATATACCATTTAAAGCCATTATTCATAAAGGTGAAGCTCGATGGTATGGAAATAAACAAAGTCTTCGTAGACGGAGGGGCGACAGTTAACTTAATGCCTCACACTACATTCCGGAGAATCGGCAAGACTGAGGCCGACCTCAAGCAGCAAAATATGGTTCTATCCAATTATAAAGGCAAAACCAGCAACATTCTGGGAGTAGTCCAAGTCAAATTATCTGTGGGAACTACCTCAAAGACGAGACTCTTCATGGTCATAAATTCCAAGGCCAACTTTAACCTTTTATTAGGGAGGGAATGGATCCATGGAGTCGGAGCGGTCCCCTCGACAATGCACCAACAGTTAATCATCTGGCGGAAAGACGACATCATGGAAAATATAGAAGCTGATTAGAGTTATTACAGAGTTGAGGAAACCAAAGGAACAAAGTGATCATTCGACCAACACTTGGCGAATGTGGCGCCTTGTGACGACGAGTCGGGCTCGTATACCTCCATCAACACCAGATGAACCCTCAACTTAGACCCAGATCATGGTTTCATCTGGGATTTGATGAATCCCCTAATGGAATCATCACAAAGTTGTCCACCGACAGGGTGGCCTCCTATGGATGCAGATGACTACTGAATCAGAAAGTTGGAGTTAAATTTCGGCCTATGTGGCTGAAAATAAACAAACAGCGGTACTCGAAAAGAAATATGGGAAGGTACCGCTAAAAACATATTTGGCCAAATAGGCCAAACAACAGCTTCGGAAAATCGGTTGCTCGACTGTATCTATGACAACGAGCCTTTGGGGTTCGAAAGGGACCCAACCTTTTATGCGCAAAATATCCAGGCGCAAGACCCTCTAAAAGAGATCGACTTGGGGAATGGGATTATTGAAAGACCCATGTACGTGAGTACAAAAATTGGTTTAGATATGAGAGCCAACCTAATCCAGATATTAATGAATTACAAGGATTGCTTCGCATGGGACTACGATGAGATGTCAAGATTAAGTCGGGAACTGGTAGAACACCGCCTGCCTATTCAACCTGGCAAGAAACCAGTCAAGCAACAACCATGAAGATTCACTCCAGAAGTGACCCAAAAAATCAAGAAAGAAATTGAAAGTTTGCTACAAAGTCGATTCATTCGTACAACAAGATACTTCGAATGGTTGTCGAACATAGTCCTGATCGTCAAGAAAAATGGCACGTTGAGAGTCTGCATTGAGTTCAGAGACTTGAAAAGTGCATCCCCTAAGGACGAATATTCCATGCCTGTGGCAGAAATGCTATTCGATTCGGCTACCGGTTTTGAGTATTTAAGCATGCTAGACGGATACTCTGGGTACAACCAGATTTTCATATCCGAAGAGGATGTTCCTAAAACAGTGTTCCGATGTCCAAGGGCCTTGGGGACATATGAGTGGGTCGTCATGTCGTTCGGGTTGAAGAACGCTGGCGCAACATACCAAAGGGTCATGAACGCTATCTTTCACGACTTCATCGAACAGTTCATGCAGGTCTATATCGACGATATAGTCATCAAATCATCGTCGGAGGACAGTCACCTGGACCACCTCCGACGATCATTCGAAAGGATGAGAAAATATGGATTAAAAATGAATCCATTAAAATGCGCTTTTGCCGTGCACACAGTGGATTTCTTGGGATTTGTAGTACACAAGAAAGGTATTGAAATAAATCATAACAAGACCAAAGCGATTCGAGACCTGGAACCCCCGGCGACAAAGAAGCAACTCCAGTCCCTGTTGGGGAAGGTGAACTTCTTGCGAAGGTTCATATCGAATCTAAGTGGTTAGATCAGAGCATTTTTCGCCATTATTAAAAGGCAAGAAGGAAGGCGAGTTCCATTGGGGATGGGCACAACAAGAGGCTTTTGAGGCAATCAGAGAATATTTGGTAAAGCCTCCCGTCTTGCTACCACCAAACGCAAACAAGAGCATGAAGCTATATATTACAGCGTCTGACGCAACTCTAGGGAGCATGTTAGCTCAGGAAGACAATAATGGTGTCAAAAGACCCATTTGTTACCTTAGCCGAATGTTGATTGACGCTAAGACTAGGTATTTCATGATTGAAAAGTTATGCATATGTTTGTATTTTTCGTGTATCAAATTAAAGCAATATATTAAACCCGTCGAGGTTCTTGTTTCATCTCATTCAGACGTTATTAAATACATATTGTCGAAACCTATTTACACAATCGAGTGGGAAAGTGGGCGTTGGCGCTCACAGAATTCTCCCTTACCTACGTTTCTTTGAGAGCGATGAAAGGACAGATAGTGGTAGACTTCATAGTAGACCATGTTGTGGCGAACCCACCAGTCGGGTTGATTGGCACAATCCCGTGGAAGTTATACTTCGACGGTTCCAGGAACAAACATATGACCGGAATAGGCATCTTAATCATTTCTCCACAGGGTCACCCCACCAGATTCAAATGTGGGGTCGAAGGAAAATGCTCTAACAATGAAGCAGAATACGAGGCTCTGCTAGCCGACCTGAAAATCCTCAAGCATTTAGGCGCCAAGAGCATTAGCATTAAAGGTGATTCTGAGTTAGTCATTAAGCAACTCACCGAAGAATACAACTGCATCAAAGAAAGTTTGGAGAGGTACCTCGCAACCGCCAGAGATCTACTAGGACAATTCGAAGTGGTTGGCATTTCGCACGTGCCCAGGATGGATAATCAGGAAGTCAACGAATTGGCGCAAATCGCCTCGGGATATAAGGTGTCGGAGAAGAAACTGAGAGCACTCATAGGAGTTAAGGGCTAGTCGACAGACAAGTCGTTTGAGGATCAGGAAGCCGGGGAAAAGAACTGACGGTCGGGAATAGGGAACAGCGGTAGGCACCATGGCGCGATATTGGCGATCGATGAATTGTCTCCGACAGATTGGCGAAAACCGTTGTTCGACTATCTGACGGAGCCGACAGCAACTACCGACAGAAAGATCAAATACCAAGCATTAAGCTACATCCCAATGGGAGGCGAGTTGTTTAAGAAAACTCCTGAAGGAGTATTGCTCAAATGTTTGGGAGAGGAAGACGTGTATTTGGCAATATTAGAAGTACATGGTGGGGCATGTGAAGCTCACCAAGTCGGTCAAAAGATGAAGTGGGTATTGTTCCGACATGGAGTATATTGGCCAAAGGTGCTCAAAGATTTTAAAGATTTTGCAAAAGGCTGCCAAGAATGTCAGAAGCACGCCGACATTCAAAGGGTACCGGCTGACGAACTACATGCGGTAGTCAAACCATGGACTTTTCGAGGATGGGCTTTGGATATAATCAGAGAAATTCAACCCGCATTATCTCGACAACATAAATTCATCCTTGTCGGGATCGATTATTTTACGAAATGGATTGAGGCCATACCTTTGTCGAAAGTGGACCAAGAAGTTGTTATTAGCTTTGTTCAGAAGCACATATTATATAGGTTTGGCACTCCGGAGACGGTCACTATAGATCAAGGGCCAATGTTCGTTGGCCAAAAAATGCAGTAGTTCGCAATAGACGAAGGGTTCAAACTGGTTACTTCAACCCCGTATTATGCCCAAGCAAACGGTCAGGTTGAAGCAGCTAACAAAGTGATAATCAGACTTATTAAGAAGCACGTGGCTGAGAAACCTAAGAAATGGCATCAGACGCTAGATCAAGTGTTGTGGGCTTGTCGAACATCTCCAAAAGAATCTACCAGAACTTCGCTGTTTCGTTTGGTGTTTGGGCATGACGTCGTTTTTCCAGCAGAGATTCACCTACAATCAGTGCGTACTCAACGACAACATGAGATCTCGTTAGAACGATATTGGGAGATGATGATGGATGAACTGGTGGACTTAGACGAAGAAAGAGTAGAGGCACTCGATGCATTACTACATCAAAAGGCACGAGTAGCCCAGACATATAACGAGAGGGTCCAAAAAAGTGTTTCTTAGTCAGAGATTACGTATGGAAAGCAATCCTTCCGATGGATCGAAAAGATAAAAAATATGGTAAGTGGTCACATAATTGGGAGGGGCCATTCCAAGTATCCAAAATGTTCAGTCACAACGCCTATGAGATCCAGGAAGTCAGAGGAGACTGACAGGTCATCCGGATAAACGAAAAATACTTAAAGTCCTATAGGCCTATGCTTCAAGAAATTCGGAAGGGTAAATGAAAGTTTTATTAAATGAGCCGACGGATGTGGACGACCAACACAAATTACAAAAAACAACAAAAGAGTAAAATAGTCACTTCGGAAATCGGGCCTTGAAACCTTCTAGCAGAGCACGTTCATGGTCCAGTCGACTTTCCAGAACGAACTTCCTCTAACGAAGCTTTTCAATAGCAGCTTTAATCTTCAAGGCTGCTTCGACATGAGAAATCCCTTTAGCCACGTCCTGACCGATAGTTTCCTTGGCAGGTGTTGCGGTGGAAATAGGATCACAAACTATTAATGAGTTTGAATCGCAATTCAATTCACAACCGCTCTTTGATTTATCCGAAGGAAAAGGTCAAAAGAGGGAAAACCTATTTTGCATCGTAAACACAATGCGGGGAAAGATCTAGGGTTCGGGGGTTGGTTAAATTTAGGGAAGGTATTAGCACCCTAAACTTCTGTAGTACTCTACAGGAACCTTTTGTTCAAATGTTTACTATTTGCTTTATTTATTTGCTTAAGGTATATGTACAAAGGATTAAAAGTGAGAAAATAAACCTAAGGGGTTAATTCTAAGTTTACTCGGCAAGACATCGCATCTTGTGCCTACGTATCCTTACGGGAGTGGAATCAGAGTAATCGTAGTTCCCCTCAAAAGGGAGGTTAGAGACTTCTTGACTGTGGTCAAGGTCTCAAGGGGAATAAACTCATCTTAAGGACACGCTTACGTGGAGTGTAGAAACTCCAAATCTCTACGTTGAAATGTTAAGTTGTAATTAGGGTTAAATTAGGTTAGGGATTCCGCGGCGGGAAACCCTAAAATGAGCACGGCGGCTCTCTGACCTAGTGCTAGGGGTAAAATGGTAACTTTGTCTACGGCGAGACATGCATGGAAAATTAGGGTTGAAAAGGTGTAAGGGTTGAAGGTGAGGACTATTGACACGGCGACCAAAAGCTAGACCTAACCTTCGGATGTGAAATGTGACAGGAATATTGATGAATGTGTGAGAAATTAATCATACATCAGCAGAAATTTAAATGCGGAAACGTAAGCGCGATTATTAGGTTCGCGAGGTTACAATGGAGGAACGGTTACAATAATATGATACAATTCAATTTTTAGAACGCAAACATAAAGAAACAACGTGGTAAGCTGCACAGCGAACGAACTAGGTTAGTAAAAAATATGAAAACAGAAACATGGAGCTAAAAGACATTTTTTTTTGTGGTTTTTCAGGAGAACTTTAAAACATGAATCTAAGCTTAATAGTTTGACTTGATAATAAATAAATAAAAAAAGAAGATTTTAATTTTAAAAAAGAATTATTTTCTCTTGGTTTTTCAAAAAAAGGGTCTTAATTATGATTCTAACTAAAAAAAGTTTAAATTTTAATCTTTTTAAAAGTGTTTTAATTTTAATATCATAAAAGAAAATGTTTTTAATTTTAATATTATAAAAAATGTTTTTAATTTTAATATTTTAAAAAAATGTTTTTAATTTTAATATTATAAAACAACTTAAATATTTTTTTTTTAATTTTGATAATTTAATTAAAAAAAAGAAAAAAGAAAGTAAAAAATAAAAGGGTTGGGCCGGTCATTACCTCCGGACCCAACCCGGTGGAAGTAAATTGGCAAAACACAGGTTAGGGTTTCAAAACCCTAAATTCTTTCCGCGGCGCCGTTTGCATCTTCTTCCTCTCTCTCGCTTCTCTTCGCCGTCTTTCTCTATCGCGGCCATGTTCCTTCTTCGATCTTCTTCATTCCTGAAACAAAACATGAAAACTGTAATGAAAAACGTCCCCTGGCTTACATTTAAAGTGAAACCGGCCGATGATGGCGTGAGCTGAGGCTTAGAGTTGATTGCCCGCCGTCTAAACGGCGAAGGCGATCTTCTCCTTCGGTGATTCGCGGTTGTTGATCTTCGTTGCTAATTCTTACGAGGACGATGATGAGGATATCGGTTCCTCTGAGTCTCGCGATTTTCGTTCGTTAGGGTTTGCGATTTTGTGCGTTCTTCTCTTTCTCGCGGCTACCCCCTTTAGCGTTTTCGCGATCTCGTTCGTTCCTCTGGGGCTTTCGCGATTTCGTTTCTTCCTTGTACGAGGTGATACCTTTCCCTTTTATAGTCTCTGACTTGGCTCTCTTTTGGGCCTTGGATACCATATCTGATTTTGTGATTCGCTTTTACTTTGATCTTATTTTATTAGATATTGATTGGATTACGATTGGATGCTTTCTGATACGAATTGGAGTCATCTGATACTGATTGAATTCTGTTTCCTCTTTTAGGATTTGATTGGGGTTTCCAGCTGATATGATTTTTCTGATTCGATTCAAAGCTTTCCATTTTTGGGGTTTCTTGATTGACCCTATTTCGGACGTGGATTCGCTTGGATTTTATCTGATTTGTTTTGATTTCGAACTGATTTGTATTATTATTGATGCAGTTTGGGTTTTCGTTGGATATCTGCTTTTGATTTCTGGATTTCGGTTTTGAAACCTACATTAACTTTTCCTCTTCTTCTTTCAGGATAGGTACCCCGGCTTCGGTTGCGTCAAACGCTGCCGAGGAAGGTATACGGCAATGATGACATCGTTCTGAGCCTTCGAGGGATGTTCTTCGATGATGTCGCAGTTGCCTTCTGCTGTGTTCTATGAAATTTGATTCAGAACATGAGTTGGGCTGCTACTTTGAATGATGATATGGTTTCGAGTTCAATTTACTCTTCCGGTTTTAAGTTCATTGACCCTCTTTTTCTCCTTTCAGAACTGGTACTGATGCTTTAGTTGCGTCAAACGCTGCCGAGGATAGTCACATGGTGATGATGACCACGGGTCTGAAACTTATGGCATTACTTCTGATTTTAATGGGCTTGATTCTCTAATTTTCAGGTGCTGCGACTTCATGAACCAGCTTTGGATTTGGGCAATCGTGTCCAACTGTGAATTCGGATGTCGCTTAATGTTGCCTCGAGACATTTACTTGATAGTGGCTGCGAGTTTGGGGCGGTGATGTTCATCTGAGCCCTCTATGCCTGGTGCTCTGTTTCTGATGTGCTTTGCACATTTGGGACCCAACCTGAACTGATATATCACTGCGATTACTTGAGCTCATCTTTGTTCTTTCTCTGGTATAGTTTCGCTATGATTTTGTGTTGTGATTCGGTGCTGTGATTTTGTGTAGTCGCTCACTTATGTGTTGCTTGCCATTGAAACTGGTTCGAATGGGGACTTGCCTTTAACTGATGCTGCTGAACTTTTTTGATACTTTGTTCTATGTAATTTTGACGCAGCTTGTTTTGTGTCTCATTTTTCTGTTTTGTTTGAACTTGATTTTTATGGGCTCAGAATTGATGCAGTTTGATGCAGTTTTGGCTTGCATTTCAGTTTGAATTTTCCACTTACTTGTGGCATCTTATGAACTGTCTTGTTTTTTGACTTTCTGTCATCAATTTGTACTGATGCAATTGTGGAATTTCAGGTGTTGGAAATTTCGGAACCAAAACGAACTCAGACTTGCCGGCATCCGGGTCTGAGTCCAAATTTGCCTTACTCTCGTATCAGTTTGGGAATCCAATTGCGGCAAAAGCGAATCAGTCCCGCTTCTTTTATCACTTCTATCTCTCGGACGTCCCTTATGATAAGAAAAGATACTATCCGATCTAACGCCAACGGCGCGGATCGGTAACGGGGGGTAGGACGCAGCTTCGGTTGTGCCACTCCCGGCACTCGATGATGACGCTGTTCTGAGAGTGTCGAAAACAAACTCTAACATTTTTCTATTCTGTTTTGCTATTTTTGATATGCAGGTTAAATCGGGGATTCGTGGAGAAGCTCAAGGGACATCACGAAGACACTTAGAAGTTTTAGGACTTAGGATTTTTAGAGTTAATGTAATTCCTTGTGCAGTAATTCAAAAATGTGAAACAATCCCCTCCTTCTTGTATAATGAGATCTTTATGAAATAAAATTTCCAAAACTTGAATCTATTTATATTTATTTCTAGTTAAAAAATTATAAACATTTGTGAATAAATCCACAAATATTTAAATTCATTAACATAGTCATAAAACATAAACATTCCCAAATGATATTCTTATTCGTGCACTTGTCTCATTCGTAATCTTAACTCATCATCTGATTAAAATCCAATTTAAATGCTAACCAACCATTTCATAACCAAACACGGATGTGCACCGTAATCACAACAGTTTCAGTATCAACAATAACATTACTCGTAATTGAATTCCACTGACCAAAGACTGTGAGCAACAATCCAATAATAACCCAGTAAAATTGTGCCTTATTAACGGAGGTGTGCCGGAAATAAGCCACGAGCAATAAAATAAGTCTTAAATCCAGTTGTGCTCGACAAACTTTAATACCGACCACGTCGAATTGGCACCTTGAATATAATCAGACCTGGTGATAGGTAAATGCCTCAGAAATAGCGTCTCCCATGCCTCAAAACTTAATGACAGCCCGTATTCAAGGAATTAGCAGAATTTGCGTAAAATGACCAAAATACCCCTGGATCCAATCTGCAAAACAAACACCTCCATAACTTGTTAGTGGTTAGCAAATGCACAGATGAGATGATATGCAAAATAACTGACTAAATATAAGGGTAAAATTTGGGGTATTACAGTTGCCCCTATTTAAATGGCTACACCAGACGATTTGAGTGACAGAGACTCGAGAAATCGTGGTGGAGAGATTTAAATATAGATAACCGAAAATTTTGCCCTTATATGCGACGATATGCAATGCTATGGACAAAACGGGAACAGCTTAATGCAGATGATGCCATGAATATGATATGATGCGTATGCTGGAATGATGAATGCGAAAATGCTGACGAATACGACGACACAGGGACAGACGCTACGAGAAGAACACACTGGAAAACGACGCGCTGGGACACAGTACAACACTGGGGAATTCTAAAAATGATGGTCAACTGGTGCGAACACGGCCAATTGTCTTTTTTAGAAAAGGAACGAGATTCTCAAATGGAGATGGTACCTGTGAGACGACCTCCACTGGGGAAAAAGTAAAACTGGATCATGTACGATTGCAAGATCGATTACAGAATGCTGGAGCATTGAGCAAAGAATAACATCCAAGCTTCTGTAAACTATCCCTCGTGACAAGATCAAACGGACTTTTCGGAAATCCGTATCAAATATACAGGGTAAAGACCGGCTGTATGCCAAAATAAATGGTCTTTAATGGGAAATGCCCTGATAAGCTTCTCGAGGGAGAGTTGTCACTTATCGTTGGAAGGGACTTACGTGCCAAAATGGATAAGCACTCAAATAAAGAGGCTGCTGCTTATCTGATAAATAAATCTTCTCGCATTTAAGGTCGGCGCCTGGAATACGATTCTGATTCTTCTCTTACTGAAGGATAAATAAACTTCTTCATGCTTCAAGATCGTGCTCTCCTGAACATGAAAAGGGTAAACTGGACTTCCTCATACTTCAGAATCGTGCTCTCCTGAATATGATTCGGCTTTTTCGGGTAAATGAAATTCTTCATACTTCAGAATCGTGCTCTCCTGAATATGAAAAGGGTGAACTGAACTTCCTCATACTTCAGAATCGTGCTCTCCTGAATATGATTCGACTCTTTCTTGTAAATGAAATTCTTCATACTTCAAAATCGTGCTCTCCTGAATATGAAAAGGGCTAACTGAACTTCCTCATACTTCAGAATCGTGCTCTCCTGAATATGATTCCGCTCAAACCTCCCCGTATTTCAAGATCGTGCTCTCCTGAATACGATTTGGTTTCTTCTTTTACTAAAGGATAAATGAACTTCTTCATAATTCAGAATCGTGCTCTCCTGAATATGATTCCGCTCAAACCTCCCCGTACTTCAAGATCGTGCTCTCCTGAATACGATTTGGTTCAAACCTCCCATACTTCAAGACGACAGGTAAATGGAAGCCCAACTGCTCCATGGAGATGGCCATTTGCTGCGGGTCATAACGAAGATGGGATCGGTTTCTTAGGTGAGAAATGTTGTATACCGATGTTGTAAGATGTAAAGTGCTGTAAAGTGTTGTACTGATAGATTTTCCAGGCGTGAACTGGCGTGTATCTGTAAAGGATTGTGGTTGATTTTCTTGAAAGATAGTGCAAAATAAATGCACATCCGGGTACAGTGATAAACTTCTCAAGCAAGATAGTCGCGTATCTGTCGTGGTATGGTGAAAACCTTCAGAAGGTGCAAAATAAATGCACGTCCGGTTGGGCTCGACGACCGACATGACTGAGATTCCATCTAGGATCGAGCTAGAAATAAGACTGGTAATCAAGACTCCATCGAGGGAATGATCTCGGAGGGTAAATATCTTATCCTGGTGAGGAAAAATAGCTGAAGTAACCGTCATCCACGAGGATCGAGCTCCGTGGGGAAACTGGAAACACATATGTATTTTATGCTTAGGGCTGACAATCTATTTGGAGAGAATGGACAAACCCTAGTTACTCGGCGGTAACGACCAATGATAGAGACACAATGAACCTGTGCATGCTAATGCGTATATTAATGGATATGTTAATATGAATGTATGTTGATGTCTATGTATGTAAATATGCAGGATGTTATGAAATGAGTATGTAATGAATATGTAATGAATATGTAATGCATATGTAATGGATATGTAATGGGTATGTAATGAATATGTAATGAAATAGGCATGTGATGCTTATGCCCTTGCGTATACTGAAGAACAGACTGGAGACGGGACAAGAGACGAAATAAACATCTCGACGGGGATACCCTGCATTCTCTGCAACCAATACGTCAATCATGGGAGGGAATGGTAGGACCAAATCTGGTTTCAAAATTCTGAATTCTCTGGGGAGAAAGTGAATTGCTTGGGTGCACAGTATCACGTCTTCTCATGGGGAGAGGAAAACCTGAAGGACACTTTCGAGTTACCCAAGAAAGGGTTGTCAGCTTATAGTCTCGCTGGGGACTGTGTTAGAGCAATGATTTGAAAGTGTTTCTGCAATAATGATATTTTCGGGGAGTGAAGGGATCCTTCCGAAATTTCCACTAGTCAAAGTAATTTATTATATTTCGTTTTTTTTTTTTTTTTGAAGAACAGTTTTGAAAAATCTACAATGCACCTTTCATTTTCAAATTTTAAGAATAAACGCATTTTGCATAACAATAGAAAACAAAGAGCAATGCACCAAGGAATGTAAGTAACAAAATGGTATCTTTTATTAAAGGGTGGCAGCTCGCTGAAGGCATAGCTCCACAGATGATTATGTTTTGAAATTGGCAACATGGGAAAAAGTTACATTGAATCCAACGGCACATACTGACACTAATAACTAAGATTAATCCAGAATCCTGCTTTGGGCAAGGATGAAAGAACTGAAACATGGCTCTCATGCGGGAAGTGTGTTCGCGATGATCAGTGTCCTCTGATGCAATGACATGCCTTTGTCCCTAACTTTTGCCTGGACCGCCCTCTCGGGTTTTCAATCCACCGGGACGCTCCTTTTTGCCTAAGCCGCCCTTTCGGGTTTTCAACTTAGCGAGCTTTTTATTATTATTTTTTTTTCAACCCTTACTTTTGCCTAAGTCGCCTTTTGCAGGTTTTCGACTTAGCGGGTTTTTAGGCATAATATTTTCGGACTGCATCAGAATTCACGGGGTGTGCAAGCTCTTCACCATCCATTGTTGTAAGTATCAGAGACCCTCCGGAGAAAACGGTCTTTACAACAAATGGGCCTTCATAATTGGGCATCCACTTTCCGCGCATATCTTTATGCACTGGCAAGATCTTTTTGAGTACGAGCTCTCCTTGACGGAACTCACGGATACGAATCCTCTTATCAAACGCTCTTTTCATCCGTTTCTGATATAATTGCCCATGGCACATGGCTGTCAAGCGCTTCTCGTCAATGAGATTCAACTGATCCAGTCTGTCTTGAACCCACTCAGCTTCCTCAAGTTCAGCTTCCATCAACACTCTTAAAGAAGGTATCTCTACTTCGATGGGGAGCACGGCGTCCATTCCATACACCAATGAGAAAGGTGTTGCCCCTGTCGAAGTTCTCACTGAGGTTCTGTATCCATGCAAAGCAAACGGTAACATCTCATGCCAATCTTTGTAAGTCACAACCATCTTTTGCAGGATTTTCTTGATATTCTTATTCGCAGCTTCAACGGCCCCATTCATCTTAGGACGGTACGGAGAAGAATTGTGATGAGTGATCTTGAAACTGTCACACAGCTCTTTCATAGTCTTGTTATTCAGATTGGTGCCATTGTCAGTTATTATCCGGCTTGGGATTCCATAACGGCAGATGATTTCTTTCCTGATGAATCGGGCAACCACTTGCTTGGTCACGTTGGTGTAGGAGGCAGCCTCTACCCACTTGGTGAAATAATCAATAGCAACAAGGATAAAACGATGACCATTAGAAGCCTTCGGCTCGATTTCCCCAATCATGTCAATGCCCCACATAGAGAACGACCATGGTGAAGACAAAACATTCAACGGTGATGGAGGTACATGCATTTTATCAGCATAAATTTGGCACTTATGGCATTTTCTAGCGTATTGGATGCAGTCAGCTTCCATGGTTAACCAATAATACCCAGCCCTTAACATTTTCTTGGACATAGCATAACCATTGGCATGAGTTCCGAAGGTCCCCTCATGAATTTCCTGCAGTAACATGTCCGCTTCCCGTTTATCAACACATCTGAGCAGAACCATGTCGTGATTTCTCTTGTATAACACACCATTACTGATAAAGAATTTGGACGCCAGTCTTCTCAATGTTTTCTTGTCCAGACCAGTAGCACCATCGGGATACTCTTGCTTGACGAGATAATTCTTGATATCATGAAACCAAGGCTTTTCATCCACCTCAACTTCTTCGACCACCTGACAATAAGCGGGCTCAACTTTGCGCTCAATATGGATAAGAGGTGCTTCATTAACGAATTTAACTTTCCACATGGATGCTAACATGGCTAAAGCATCAGCAACGTGATTCTCGGATCTAGGAACATGCTCGAACTCTATCTCGTCGAAATACTTGATCAGCTCAACAATGTAGTCCTTATAAGGGATTAACTTCTCATTCTTCGTTTCCCATTTGCCTTGTACCTGGTAAATAACCAAGGCTGAGTCACCACTTACTTTAAGAAGTTTGATTCGGAGGTGAATTGCTGCTTCGAGGCCAAGAATACATGCTTCATATTCTGCGACGTTATTAGTACACTCAAAGTCCAACCTTGCTGTAAATGGAGTGAATCCACCCTTTGGGTTCATCAAAACGGCGCCTATACCATGCCCATTGAAATTCGAGGAACCATCAAACATCATCCTCCACCAAAGACCTGGTTCTGGACCTTTGCTCGGATCTGGCTCTTCACAATCTCTTTTAATCAACAAAATATCCTCATCAGGAAAATCAAACTTAAGAGGTTCATAATCTTCAACTGGCTGGTCTGCAAGATAATCAGATAAAATACTACCCTTAATCGCCTTCTGGGGTACATACTGGATGTCATATTCGGATAACAACATGTACCAACGGGCTAGCCTCCCGGTTTGAGCAGGTTTTTCAAAAATATACTTGATCGGATCCATTTTAGAAATCAACAATGTGGTATGACAGACCATATATTGCCGAAGGCGCCTAGCGGCCCATGCCAATGCACAACAAGTTTTCTCCAATGGTGAGTATCTGTTTTCGCAATCGGTAAACTTTTTGCTCAGGTAATAAATCGCATGTTCCTTTTTCCCAGTCTCATCATGTTGTCCAAGCACACAACCCATAGACTTCTCAAGAACAGTAAGGTACATAAACAACGGTCTTCCAGGCACGGGAGGAATCAGAATAGGGGGGTCTTGCAAATAACTCTTAATCTTCTCAAACGCCTTCTGACAATCGGGGTTCCACTCAACCGTCTGCCCCTTGCAAAGTAACTTGAATATCGGCTCACAAGTAGCGGTCATGTTGGAGATAAACCTGGAAATATAATCCAAACGTCCCAGAAAACCTCTAACTTGCGTCTCGGTTTGCGGAGCTGGCATATCTTGAATGGCTCGGACTTTGTCAGGATCCACCTCAATCCCTCGCTGGCTAACAATGAAACCAAGCAATTTTCCAGATCTGACACCGAAGGTACATTTAGCAGGATTCAATTTCAACTGATATTTCCTGAGTCGTTCAAACAGCTTCACCAAATGGTCTAGATGCTCCTCTTCACTCTGAGACTTGGCTATCATATCGTCCACATACACCTCGATCTCCTTGTGCATCATATCATGAAAAAGAGTGGTCATAGCGCGTTGGTAAGTAGCCCCTGCGTTCTTCAAACCAAAGGGCATGACTTTGTAGCAGAAGGTCCCCCAAGGAGTAATGAAAGTAGTCTTCTCGCGATCATCGGGATCCATTTTAATCTGATTATAGCCAGAGAAACCATCCATAAATGAGAACAACGCAAAACTGGCTGTATTGTCTACAAGTGTATCAATATGTGGCAGAGGGAAATCATCTTTCGGACTTGCTTTATTCAGATCCCTGTAATCCACACACATCCTAACTTTACCATCTTTCTTGGGCACTGGCACAATGTTGGCAACCCAATCTGGATATTTTGCAACTGCCAAGAAACCTGCATCTAACTGTTTTTTAACCTCATCTCGAATTTTCAAAGCCATGTCGGGTCTCGTTCTTCGAAGCTTTTGTTTGATAGGCGGACAATCCGGCTTAAGTGGCAACTTGTGAACAACAATATCTGTGTCCAGACCAGGCATATCTTGATACGACCACGCAAACACATCAATATATTCTTTTAACAACTCAATCAACCTCGGCTTAACCTCTGTCCCAAGCATTGCACCATTCTTGACCTCTTTCTTGTTCTCATCTGTACTAAGATTAATTAAGTCCACCTGCTCTTTATGCGGTTGAAGCTCTGTATACTCGTACTCAATCAATCTTGTCAGTTCAGCGGGTACTTCAAAATCTTCTTCACCCTCGTCTTCAGCTTGATTGATGGGTGCGTCCCAGTCAGGAGCGTCAGTAAAGTCATTGGATCCAACAAGGTTTACGATGTCTCTGCATGATGGAAGGCTTACTTAATTAAAATGCTCAACGATATGTAAGATAAGAAATGAAATGCTGTTTTTTGTTTTATTTTTTTTGGAAAAAAGGTTGCCAGTTTCATTTTTTAAAGGTGAAAACGAAAAACGTAAATGAACCAAAGTGGAATTGAACAAAATGCCTTTATTAATATCCTCTTAGAAATGAAAAGTGGCCCAACAAAAACGACCCTATAGCCTTGGGCAGAGCTACGGATTTTTATTTGAAAACGTAAATGAAACTTTTTAAAAAAATTACTTTGACAAGGGAAAAATAACAGGGATCTCTACGGCCTCCCAGTTGTTCAAAGTTGCATCACCCTTAAACACCAGGTTGCTCAGATCTTCATTTTCCTCACAGTCACTGATGGCATTGACTTGGAAACCTCCGCTGACAAATACCTCTTGGATAACCTTCGGATGTCCTTCGACAGTTGTGACAGCTCCATCCTGAGTTGGTCTGTAACCCAACCCAAAGCGATCAGTCTTGGTCTTGACATCAATTACCTCTCCCCAACCTTCAGGAATGCCCCTGTCGATTGTTGATTTGGTACTCTTCAGAGATGCAAAAGATGGATTACCCTGACCCACTGTCTCTTCGACTTCTAGCAGAACAGCATTGGCGATCTCAAGTGCTTGAAATGAGATTTCCAAAGCATTCTCATCGGCCTCGATGTAACGGAAAGAAGACAGGTTACTGATCATCAGATCCTCCTCACCGTGTATAATAACCAACTTTCCATCGATCACGAACTTCATCTTTTGATGTAACGTTGAGGTTACTGCCCCAGCGGCATGAATCCACGGCCTTCCAAGTAAGCAGCTGTAATTGGGATTAATGTCCATGACTTGAAACGTGATATTAAAAACTTGCGGACCAATTAGGATAGGAAGCTCAACCTCCCCCATTACTGACCGGCGAGACCCATCGAAAGCCTTGACGATCAAAGGAGTAGGTTTCAACACAGTCTCTTTGAAAACCAACTTATCAAGAACCCTCTTGGGTAGAACATTCAGAGAAGAGTCGGTGTCTACTAGTACTCTCGCTAAATTGTCATCCTGACATTTCACCGATATATGTAAAGCACGATTATGATTCGGACCCTCCTTTGGTAACTCTTCGTTGCTGAAACTAAGGGTGTTACATGCGGTCAAATTGGCGATCACACTATCAAACCGACTGGTGCTGATATCTTGATCCACATGTGCTTGAGTCAAAACTTTCTGCAAGGCCATCCTATGAGCGGGTGAACTCATCAACAGAGATAAAATCGAAATCTTGGAAGGAGTCTGATGAAGTTGGTCGATAACTTTATAGTCACTTTTCTTGATGATCCTCAAAAACTCAGCATCTTCATCATTCGTAACGGCTCCCTTACCTTTGTCTTTGACGGCCACTGGGATATTAGTGGTTTCCTTAGGTGGAACCTCATTGGAACGGGGAGTATACACACGACCACTGCGAGTCATCCTGCTTGCCTCTGCGATATTGGTCACAGTGTCCTTAACCTCTTCATTTGGAATAACCTTCCCAGACTCCTTGTCAATCATCATCACGTCGTATTTCCAAGGCACAGCTTTAGGATCACTGAAAGGAAACGGACCTGGTCTTCGAATAACTATTGGCTTATGCTGATTCACCTCAGGGATAGACGACTTTGGTATATCGAACACGAGATTGGCAGAATCTGCCCCTGATAGATTAAACACTGGTACCTTTCCCTTTGATCCAGGCTGATGGAAAACTGGCTCAACCACAGCGACCTCATCCTTCTTGGGTTGGCTTGTCACTTGTAAAACACCCTCATTAATCAACCTCTGAACATCATTCTGAACCAACACACAACCCTTAATACTGGCTTCACAACTTACGCATGCAACGTGGGAAGTATCTACCAGACCAGCTTCAAACAGTTTCGAATGGAACATCTTGAGAGGAGTCTTAATCTGTACAACGTCAAGGACATAACCTTCCTCCGAATCGGCACTAATGGAATTGACACTCTCATGGTTAGGAAAAGGGTTCTTCTTAACATTCGGTTGAGGATCTTCAAATGACAAAATCTTCTTTTCCAATAAATCCCTGACAAGATTTTTGAGAGCATAACAATTCTCCAGATCATGACCAGGCGCACCCTCATGAAATAAACAATGAGCAGCGGCGTTGTAATTGGCGGGTAGAGGATTAGGAGGCGGACCCAAAGCCCGAGTAGTGATTAGACCTTGCTTGACCAAAGAGGGGTACAACTTGGTGAAAGTCATCGGAATCGGCGGACAAGGCTTATACGTTCTTCTGTACGGAACATTCTGGCGAGGAGCCGGACTCTTTGGCTGTTGAGGAACAGGAGCGTTGGGCGCCTGTAGGTAGTTGATAGGAGGCGGATAAACAGGAGGTTGTTGCATAGGTTGATACATAGGAACCTGTTGATTGAAAGAATGTGTAACAGCTGCCACATAAGGTTGTTGAGCATATTGGATTGGGTACCCTTGAGGTTGAGCATAACCTTGCGGATATTGATAAAATTGGTCTCTTAGTCTACCAGAGGATATAGCATTAGTCTCGCCCTCTTTCTTCTTCTGGGAGCTATACGGAGGTTTCTTCGGCTGATCCTTAGAAGCACCATGATTACTTGTCATTTTACCACTTTTCATACCCAATTCAATCTTGACACCCACAGCAACGATGTCAGAGAAATTTGAAGTCACACTACCCACCATTCTCTCGTAAAATTCTGGATGAACCGTGTCGACAAACCAATCAGCTAACTCTTTCTCGGTCAAAGGAGGTTCTACCTGCGAAGCAATCTCTCTCCACCTTTGAGCGTACTCTTTGAATGACTCGGAATTCTTTTGTGACATACTCAACAACTGTCTTCTGTCAGGAGCCAGATCCATATTGTACTTGTAGTGTTTGATGAAAGCGTCAGATAAATCCTGGAAACTCTTAACGCGAGACTGGTCCAAAGTTAAATACCACTTGGAAGAAGCACCCTTCAAACTATCTTGGAAGCAATGAATCATCAGTTTATCATTCTCAACATGGGCAGCCATTTTGCGATAATACATGATCAGATGACTCTTAGGACAGGTGGCACCTTCATAACGATTGAAGTTCGGAGTTTTGAACTTCGGGGGAATAACCAAACCAGAGACCAAACAAACATCCCTTGCAGCAGTCCCAAAAATTTGATCGCCCTCTACTTTTTTCAATCTCTGGACGATGGTGTTTACTTCCTCACGAAGCTTATCACGTTTCTCATAACCTTCAACATTCTCATCAAGATTATCAAAGACTGTCTCATTGAAGTACGGTTGCGCACGGGTGTGTACAACAGGTGGTGCAAAGATAGGAGCCCCCCTAGGAACTTCAGAAAATAAAGGCACGGCTTGCTGAACAGGCTGATTAATCGGAACAGTGGCTTGAGGAGGCACAAAACCGGGAGCAAGACCATAAGGTGGGTCCCTTGCTACGGTCACACTTGGTGGAGGGTCCACAGTAACGCCGGTAATCTCGGAAACAACAGTGGGCTGGGTATCCATCTTAGCATTCATGACATGTAACAATTCCATCATACGCCCCATACCCCCTCGAAGGTCTTCAAGTTCATTGCTAAGGCGATCGATCTCTTTTGCCTGATCCTCCATTCTTTTCCGAGTTTGAGCTCTGGTGTTGTATTGGTGCCGAGAACTCAGGGTGACGAAACTGGAAGGCGAGAGAACCGAACATGAGAAAACGGAAGACACATGCAATGCAAGAAAGTAAATGATGCTATGATGCAAATGAAGATTTCATGGAATTCAAACATTTACGAATGTCGTGGGGTACCAAGGAAATCCTTTTCTTTATTTTATTTTTATTTTTTTATTTATGGTGTCCCGTGATATCCATAAATGATGTTTGAATTCCATGAAATACAATGCAATGGGATGCTTTATGAATGCAATGCATGAAAACACACAAAGTCCTAGGTTAAAGGTCATGCGTGGAGTTAAGGTCTACCCATCCCCAAAAGGAGTGTACTATAGGTTAGTTGTACCTGCAGAACAAGGTTCTAAAAAGTGCCCAAAGTCATCAGCCCATCTTTCGGATATTATCAACCTTCCGATTGACTCGGGGGTTAATAATATTCTCAAGAGAACCTCTTTTGAGTGTAGTATCGCGTAGCAACCATTGTAGGACTACTCCCACATAGTTCCCGCACTACGTCCTAAATAAGGCCGAGGTGGTGTAAAGGTACTACGGTTCCCAATATCACAGACTCCAATCGACCATGGAAAAAGTTTTCAACGATTACTCGTTCAACCGAACCATTTTCGAAAGGGTCTCAACTGAGCGGTGATTCTCGAATCAGCTTGGTCGGGATTCACTCCCTATAAGCCTCATCGAATATATCCCCATCCTATAATAATGTCACTAGTCCGGGCGTAGGACTTATCTCACAGCACAAGGAACAGTCCCACAATCGAAGCACAAATATATACATGCAAATGAATAATAACACAGATAGTAATAAAGATGAACAAGTTAGGGATAACCCTGAAAAGTTTAGAAGATTCCCCAGTGAAGTCGCCATTTTCTGTTGCGGTGGAAATAGGATCACAAACTATTAATGAGTTTGAATCGCAATTCAATTCACAACCGCTCTTTGATTTATCCGAAGGAAAAGGTCAAAAGAGGGAAAACCTATTTTGCATCGTAAACACAATGCGGGGAAAGATCTAGGGTTCGGGGGTTGGTTAAATTTAGGGAAGGTATTAGCACCCTAAACTTCTGTAGTACTCTACAGGAACCTTTTGTTCAAATGTTTACTATTTGCTTTATTTATTTGCTTAAGGTATATGTACAAAGGATTAAAAGTGAGAAAATAAACCTAAGGGGTTAATTCTAAGTTTACTCGGCAAGACATCGCATCTTGTGCCTACGTATCCTTACGGGAGTGGAATCAGAGTAATCGTAGTTCCCCTCAAAAGGGAGGTTAGAGACTTCTTGACTGTGGTCAAGGTCTCAAGGGGAATAAACTCATCTTAAGGACACGCTTACGTGGAGTGTAGAAACTCCAAATCTCTACGTTGAAATGTTAAGTTGTAATTAGGGTTAAATTAGGTTAGGGATTCCGCGGCGGGAAACCCTAAAATGAGCACGGCGGCTCTCTGACCTAGTGCTAGGGGTAAAATGGTAACTTTGTCTACGGCGAGACATGCATGGAAAATTAGGGTTGAAAAGGTGTAAGGGTTGAAGGTGAGGACTATTGACACGGCGACCAAAAGCTAGACCTAACCTTCGGATGTGAAATGTGACAGGAATATTGATGAATGTGTGAGAAATTAATCATACATCAGCAGAAATTTAAATGCGGAAACGTAAGCGCGATTATTAGGTTCGCGAGGTTATAATGGAGGAACGGTTACAATAATATGATACAATTCAATTTTTAGAACGCAAACATAAAGAAACAATGTGGTAAGCTGCACAGCGAACGAACTAGGTTAGTAAAAAATATGAAAACAGAAACATGGAACTAAAAGACATTTTTTTTTGTGGTTTTTCAGGAGAACTTTAAAACATGAATCTAAGCTTAATAGTTTGACTTGATAATAAATAAATAAAAAAAGAAGATTTTAATTTTAAAAAAGAATTATTTTCTCTTGGTTTTTCAAAAAAAGGGTCTTAATTATGATTCTAACTAAAAAAAGTTTAAATTTTAATCTTTTTAAAAGTGTTTTAATTTTAATATCATAAAAGAAAATGTTTTTAATTTTAATATTATAAAAAATGTTTTTAATTTTAATATTTTAAAAAAATGTTTTTAATTTTAATATTATAAAACAACTTAAATATTTTTTTTAATTTTGATAATTTAATTAAAAAAAAAGAAAAAAGAAAGTAAAAAATAAAAGGGTTGGGCCGGTCATTACCTCCGGACCCAACCCGGTGGAAGTAAATTGGCAAAACACAGGTTAGGGTTTCAAAACCCTAAATTCTTTCCGCGGCGCCGTTTGCATCTTCTTCCTCTCTCTCGCTTCTCTTCGCCGTCTTTCTCTATCGCGGCCATGTTCCTTCTTCGATCTTCTTCATTCCTGAAACAAAACATGAAAACTGTAATGAAAAACGTCCCCTGGCTTACATTTAAAGTGAAACCGGCCGATGATGGCGTGAGCTGAGGCTTAAAGTTGATTGCCCGCCGTCTGAACGGCGAAGGCGATCTTCTCCTTCGGTGATTCGCGGTTGTTGATCTTCGTTGCTACTTCTTACGACGACGATGATGAGGATATCGGTTCCTCTGAGTCTCGCGATTTTCGTTCGTTAGGGTTTGCGATTTTGTGCGTTCTTCTCTTTCTCGCGGCTACCCCCTTTAGCGTTTTCGCGATCTCGTTCGTTCCTCTGGGGCTTTCGCGATTTCGTTTCTTCCTTGTACGAGGTGATACCTTTCCCCTTTTATAGTCTCTGACTTGGCTCTCTTTTGGGCCTTGGATACCATATCTGATTTTGTGATTCGCTTTTACTTTGATCTTATTTGATTAGATATTGATTGGATTACGATTGGATGCTTTCTGATACGAATTGGAGTCATCTGATACTGATTGAATTCTGTTTCCTCTTTTAGGATTTGATTGGGGTTTCCAGCTGATATGATTTTTCTGATTCGATTCAAAGCTTTTCATTTTTGGGGTTTCTTGATTGACCCTATTTCGGACGTGGATTCGCTTGGATTTTATCTGATTTGTTTCGATTTTGAACTGATTTGTATTATTATTGATGCAGTTCGGGTTTTCGTTGGATATCTGCTTTTGATTTCTGGATTTCGGTTTTGAAACCTACATTAACTTTTCCTCTTCTTCTTTCAGGATAGGTACCCCGGCTTCGGTTGCGTCAAACGCTGCCGAGGAAGGTATACGACAATGATGACATCGTTCTGAGCCTTCGAGGGATGTTCTTCGATGATGTCGCAGTTGCCTTCTGCTGTGTTCTATGGAATTTGATTCAGAACATGAGTTGGGCTGCTACTTTGAATCATGATATGGTTTCGAGTTCAATTTACTCTTCCGGTTTTAAGTTCATTGACCCTCTTTTTCTCCTTTCAGAACTGGTACTGATGCTTTAGTTGCGTCAAACGCTGCCGAGGATAGTCACATGGTGATGATGACCACGGGTCTGAAACTTATGGCGTTACTTCTGATTTTAATGGGCTTGATTCTCTAATTTTCAGGTGCTGCGACTTCATGAACCAGCTTTGGATTTGGGCAATCGTGTCCAACTGTGAATTCGGATGTCGCTTAATGTTGCCTCGAGACATTTACTTGATAGTGGCTGCGAGTTTGGGGCGGTGATGTTCATCTGAGCCCTCTATGCCTGGTGCTCTGTTTCTGATGTGCTTTGCACATTTGGGACCCAACCTGAACTGATATATCACTGCGATTACTTGAGCTCATCTTTGTTCTTTCTCTGGTATAGTTTCGCTATGATTTTGTGCTGTGATTCGGTGCTGTGATTTTGTGTAGTCGCTCACTTATGTGTTGCTTGCCATTGAAACTGGTTCGAATGGGGACTTGCCTTTAACTGATGTTGCTGAACCTTTTTGATACTTTGTTCTATGTAATTTTGACGCAGCTTGTTTTGTGTCTCATTTTTCTGTTTTGTTTGAACTTGATTTTTATGGGCTCAGAATTGATGCAGTTTGATGCAGTTTTGGCTTGCATTTCAGTTTGAATTTTCCACTTACTTGTGGCATCTTATGAACTGTCTTGTTTTTTGACTTTCTGTCATCAATTTGTACTGATGCAATTGTGAAATTTCAGGTGTTGGAAATTTCGGAACCAAAACGAACTCAGACTTGCCGGCATCCGGGTCTGAGTCCAAATTTGCCTTACTCTCGTATCAGTTTGGGAATCCAATTGCGGCAAAAGCGAATCAGTCCCGCTTCTTTTATCACTTCTATCTCTCGGACGTCCCTTATGATAAGAACAGATACTATCCGATCTAACGCCAACGACGCGGATCGGTAACGGGGGGTAGGACGCAGCTTCGGTTGTGCCACTCCCGGCACTCGATGATGACGCTGTTCTGAGAGTGTCGAAAACAAACTCTAACATTTTTCTATTCTGTTTTGCTATTTTTGATATGCAGGTTAAATCGGGGATTCGTGGAGAAGCTCAAGGGACATCACGAAGACACTTAGAAGTTTTAGGACTTAGGATTTTTAGAGTTAATGTAATTCCTTGTGCAGTAATTCAAAAATGTGAAACAATCCCCTCCTTCTTGTATAATGAGATCTTTATGAAATAAAATTTTCAAAACTTGAATCTATTTATATTTATTTCTAGTTAAAAAATTATAAACATTTGTGAATAAATCCACAAATATTTAAATTCATTAACATAGTCATAAAACATAAACATTCCCAAATGATATTCTTATTCGTGCACTTGTCTCATTCGTAATCTTAACTCATCATCTGATTAAAATCCAATTTAAATGCTAACCAACCATTTCATAACCAAACACGGATGTGCACCGTAATCACAACAGTTTCAGTATCAACAATAACATTACTCGTAATTGAATTCCACTGACCAAAGACTGTGAGCAACAATCCAATAATACCCCAGTAAAATTGTGCCTTATTAACGGAGGTGTGCCGGAAATAAGCCACGAGCAATAAAATAAGTCTTAAATCCAGTTGTGCTCGACAAACTTTAATATCGACCACGTCGAATTGGCACCTTGAATATAATCAGACCTGGTGATAGGTAAATGCCTCAGAAATAGCGTCTCCCATGCCTCAAAACTTAATGACAGCCCGTATTCAAGGAATTAGCAGAATTTGCGTAAAATGACCAAAATACCCCTGGATCCAATCTGCAAAACAAACACCTCCATAACTTGTTAGTGGTTAGCAAATGCACAGATGAGATGATATGCGAAATGACTGACTAAATATAAGGGTAAAATTTGGGGTATTACAGCAGGCAAAGAGGCATCGACATCCGAAGAGGCTTTTTCCTTTTCAACACCAGCAATCTTCTACTCAAGCTCCACTATTTGTGCTCGATATCCAGCTATCTGCTCGTCAAGGCCATGCGTTTGTCGGAGCGGGTCTTCTGAGAGGCCTCATAATCTTGCAAATTCTTTTCACAGACAACGCTAAGATACCATTCCCGTTTCATGTCATTAATATGGGCATGGATTTAATCATCTGCGTGTTTACACAGAGACACGTCTTTCGCCAGCTAGGTCAGGAAGGCTTCGAGCTCAATCAGATAGGCGGCTGTAGGAGCTGGTACGTCGAAAGCTAAAAGGGCGTCCAAGATTTTGAAGACATCTCAGGCCACATGTGCGTCCGTAGCAGCCTCAATAAACTCTGCCCCAAATAAGTAAGTCCTCAACTCCTGCAGCTTAAGCTCGAAAGTACTGTCTTCGGCCATGTTGACGGTGTTCTTCGATCCCGCGGGGTTAACGACCTCGACGGTCCCACGAAACTTAAGGAGAGATCTTAGGGCCTCCACAGGGTCAGATGACTTGATAGCCAGGATAGTTTCTGGAGTATTAAGTAGAGTGGCGACAACATCCCTTGAGGTCAACATCCCTTAGCATCAGTGTCCACCTCGGCGTTGTTGGGAGCAATAGTTTCAGTGTCTTCCTCAAGATCAACCACCGCAACAGGCCTAGGGTTCGAAATGTCTTTCGACGATGCCTCTGGGAACTCGTCGAAATTTTAGGGACTTGGAGGTGGAGTAGTCTCATCAGATTGTTGCGTAGTGTTTGCCATAATTTCAGCAAGAGTGGAGGATGGTGGATCTTCGACCTCCTGCATGACAAACAAAGCTAACAAATGACGAAGAGAAACAGGACAACAACTATCGATAGAAGAGTTGGAAAAGAAGTACCTGAAGAGGTCTAAGCAGAGAAAAGGCTCTGGTGGCCACATTCTGAAAGACCTCAGTCGAGTCTTCTGGAACGTCAAGTGTCAGGGCCGACGCAACGTCCTTTTGAGGCGTTTTCTTCATAAGCACTTTCTTTTTTCGTCTCAAAGGAGTGGCCGGATGGGAGTTCGACGGACCAGTAGGGAATACCCGTGAGCGAACACTCTCATACGACACTACCACGTCGGGGCGTGTATCAGAATCTTGTTTAGGAATCAATCGAAGATCAGCCGACCGAAAAGATACAAATGTGACGAAGGACAAAAAGAAATCAGCCATACCTAGACAATGTTTATTTTTTGTTTTTTGGCTGGTTGGGTCGAAGTCGACCCAACAGGGGGAGCCTTCTTATGCACCTAGAAGAAATGGGAAAATGTCAGAAGAAAGTCTGGAGAGACCTAGCGAAAAGCTGATAAAATCAGAATAGGCTTACCTTTTTGGGGCTTCAACTATGGGTGTTGAGGGTGCAAGAACATCGCTCGACAGAGCTGCAAAAGCATCGACCATATTCTCTAAGAACAGATCATTATTGAAGTGTTGCACAAGGTACTCCGACCACCAGACATTGAAATTCTCGGTGGAGAAGAATGAGGGTTTGTAGCGGAACACAGGCAACTCCAAGCCTTGGGTCAACTGAGAAAACCTGAGACAGCTCCTGTGACCAGCCTGGTCAAGCTTCCGACCAACCCACACAACGTCATCATGATGACGGACCAGTGACTTCGGCAACATCTGGCTTAGGCCAAACTGTCTGGCAACCATGTTAGGCTAATAGTTTGTAAACTCATATCCGGTGTTGCTCGAGCCAATGCGAAACGACAACATCGTCGGAGTTAGAAATGCTCTCCAGACAACATTAGAAATAGTAGCATTACTGGGGGAAATCCCTGGGAAAGGGTTCTTGAACAAAGTTGGCCCAAACTTTCGGAGCACAAAAGAAGCCATGTCAGGGACAAACACGTTTGCCTTGGCGAACATCGTCAAATACTTCATAAACAACATTTTATTGGAAGTCTCTTGCGTAGTCATCATAGCAAGACTGACTTCCTCCATCGTTTGATCCTCCATCAGTTGGTCCATCTTGGCCGACACAGGATAGCCTAGCTGGTATTTAAAGGTGGCGTTTAGCCAGTGTTGCAACAGCCACATGGGGCCCGACAAATTCAGGGCGCTTTTACGGTGTCGTAGAGATGGGCAATCTTCAGAGAGGCCAACCCCACAGAATGAAAAAGGGAGGCTAGGAGAAGCTTACCCAAGGCCACTTGTCGACCCTCATGAATCTTGATGGCCAGGTTGATATAACTCTTTGTTATCTGCAAAGAACCTGGGCAAAAAATATAATATAAGAGCCACAGAATCAGAAAGGCAATGTGCTCTTCATCGGATACCTCGTTGGAAGTAATGTTGTGATGGTCCTCGATATAATTCTGGAAACCAGCACGATCAAATTCGAAGGAGACTTTCGTCTCAATGGTAGGGTCGAAAGTTTCGCCCACCGGAGAAAGACCAGTAATGGCTTCCACGTCGAAGAGGGTGGGTGTCAGCATCCCACATGGTAACTGGAAGGTATTGGTCGAGCCTTCCCAAAATAACATGGCTACCAGAAGAAGACAGAGATTAACCCTGTGAGCGTTCCTCGACAGCTAGATTGCGTCGAAGATGCCAGATCATTTCCACCGATCTTGACGTTTATTCTGAGCCTTATTCAGCCAAGCCAAATAATCTTTGTTGCCAGGGGTAGGCATCAAACTGAAGACTCTGGCTTTAAGCGCCATAAATTTTAAGTCAAGTTTCCCCCCTTATGGAAAGCAGGAGGAAGAGCAGCAAGAAAGCCAAGGAAAAAGGGTTGCATGGCCTCATGGTTTGGTTATCCAAGAGGATATGGGTCGTGGAACGCATGAAGATGACCAGCCACCCCAAAGGGGATCAACATTTGTTTCTTCCATGCAACTATGATAGTTTCATCAGAGGACGTGAGATTTGGAAGAGGTTTATGCATCTCAATTTCTGACAAAACAAAAGCTATAGGATTGTTGCCGGTAGTTATGGAAGTTTGGTAAGAAGAAGCCATGGAAGCTTTCTAAGGTGCTGATGAAATCCTGGTATAGGAAGTAGAAGAAATGCAAAGATGAGGGTTTGAAGAGGAAAGTTTTAACGTAAGAACTTAAGGGGGTATTTATACCCAAACATCAATGCAGAAGACGAAAAGGAGAGGCTTTTCAAAACCCATTCGTGGGGGAAGTCATGATTAGGAGTGGTTAATAACATGGGGAAGTGGAAAAAGGTGATGGAAATCCTTGGAAGTTGGGTTTCAGAAAAAGGTGCCATCATTACCTAAAGTAGCGACCGACACGTGGACGTATCGATAGCTATGCCATGACAGATGAAAAGCCAGATCTCGAAAGACATTAAGCGTCTCAGTTGACAGAAATCTCCGTCGAAGCTTGTGTCTTGGTGGGGAATTTTGTTGGCTGAAGACTTAGCCAACTAACCTCGACAAGAGGTAAGAAGTTGACTAACCACCTGCATAAAGAACGAAGGCCGACAGTACTAAATACGGCCAACATCACCCCCGGTTCGACAGTATGGGGGGTGCACATCGACAAGAGTTGTGTCGATCGACACAGAGAAGAAACCATCTAAAAGCACTCTCGACAAGAGAACTTAGAAGACTGGCGGGAAGCCCGTTTTAAATGAGAACGCGAAGGTAGTTCCCAAAGACGTGGGGTGCCACGTGGCGCATCCTGAAGCCCTTCGGCAGTTACTCTATATGCCTATATAAAGCAAGAATTTGGAGTAGAGAAGGGGCATCTTTTGTGAGTATTGGAAGAAAAACACTCTAAGTACCGCACTATAGAGAAAAGAGTTCACTTTGCACTCCAAAATGTACGAATACGTCCAAATACATTTTTTCCTATACTTTTCCATTTTACTTTAAGTCCTTGTTCCAGTCTACTTTAAGTTGTATTTTAAGTTTACCTAGTATTTTAGGCATTTAAGCATATGTATCAGAATATACACCAAAATCTTATCTTTTACATTGCCTAGTCTTTGAAATTAAAAGTGCACCATTATCCAAGCAAATAACGCGCCTGAAACTAAAAAACCGTCCTGGGACTAGTTTGGCCAGTCCCACAAGAAAATTTGCGTAGGAAGGCCAGAGGTTGTTCGCGCGAAAACCACGTGCGAACAATAACTTAGGCAAACTAAACCTTATTTTCAGTATAAAACAATAAGAAAATCTGATGGTAGCTTCACTTTCTTAAAAGTAACAAAAGGATCCTCTTAAAAGCAGATCATGGCCACACGATGAAGAAGCAATACCCAGGGCTTCCTAAAAGCAAGAGATCACTTTGAAAAAGGAAGAAACTCAAGAAAAGAAGAAAATACATTTAGAATCTTGTTTCGTTTTTCATCATCGCGTCTGAGTCAGCAGAAAACGAAATTGTGAAAAGGGAAATGAGATCCCCGATAACCTTCTTTGCTCCTTTCAATCGATGCCGTCTCAAGTTCGTCTTCAATCACTTTGAAATGTTTATGTGTCGATCTCTTTCTTCTTCTTCTCTATTCTATGAAATGATTTGGGTTGAAATTTGGTTGATTGAGGTTTTGAGATTTTGAGATTTGGGGGAAGGAGATGCGACAAAGGTTAAAAGGGGTTGAAAGAAGAGGTTTTGTTATGGCGGGGAAAAGTTTGAAGAGTGGTTTTTGGGCGTGTTTCAGAAATTGAAGATTGAGGGAAAATTTTGCAACCTCCTTTTTATTGAGAAGAATATGTTATTTACAAGAGAAGCAGATGGTGGAATGAAGGGATATACAAGGTATGGAAAGGATGCGTTGCATTTCAATTCATGACGTGTTGCCAAAATTTCTTCTTGTACAATTTATCATGTGTGTGAGTGTTTTAAGGAGTCGTTGGGAATTTGTTTTTTTTAGGTACGTGAAAATGGTTGCATAAGATTGTTTATTGTGTAACACGTGTTCCTTTTCACTAGTGAGTGTGTGTAGTAAATCATGTTGTCTTGCGCAGGTTTTGAAATGTTGTGGCAAAGGCCTGGAGGTGGGGTCTGTCGTGTACGCTGCAGATACTTATTGTGTTGCTATTTTATGCAGCTCATTTTATTTGTAGAAGAGGCTTGACGCGTTTTTTGCTTGCTTGTAGCTAGGCTTGGAAATTGGAGCTGGAAATTGTATAGCTCCATGAGGTTGTTGGTGTGGGAGGCACTCTGTTAATGTAGGATAATTAGGAACTGGTTGTTGTGGCTTCTTGTGATGATGACAAGCTTATGGCTTGCGTGGAATGGAGTGGGTCATGAAGCTTTTCCTGGTTCTGAATTTGTAGTATGAGTCATGTCCTATTGATGAAATTGTGGTTGGAAGGTTGGACGACTTAAGACTGGTCTTGAAGTGTAATTGGAATTTTTTTTGTATTTTTTTTGTTTTCTTTTGTGGTATGGGCTTTTATTCAAGAATTTTGTAGATTGTTTTATGTACATGAATGTGGACTTAAAATGAAATGGGCCTAATGGACTCTATTTTATTTGTGTAAACTTTGCAATTTTTGATTGGACTTGTGAGATAAAAAAAACAATGAGCTTGTAGTAATGGGATTTGGACACAAATATGGTGATGGGTCCAAAATCAACTTTTGTAGAATTATTATTTTTTATGGATGAATTTTCATAAGTGGGCTTTTTCTTGAGAAATATGAATAATGGGCTACTTGAATTTTGAAATTAGACTTCAAATGTTGTAACTAAATTTGGGCTAAATAAGTGTTATGTCAACCTCCACATTTTGATTCTTGGTTGCACTTAAATGACACAAATGCTCGAATAAATTTTCTGAGTTAATCCACAAATCCCATAAACCAAATTTCATCCTTGTTTGAATTCTTAACTTGAGTTGATCTTGAGAAATAAAACTTACCATGAATGATCTTAGAAAACAGAAGGTCGTGACTTGAAATATAAATTCCACTACACAAAACCTTAACTAAAGAGGAACTCATTCTTAATAATCTTCAACTGTGAATTGACAAAAATCCTAACTACAACCCCAGACAAACACCACTTGAATTGATGCACCTTGACTTGACGAACCTCAAATGAAACTTGATTTGATTCAACTCAACCTCATGATAGAAGCAACATATATTTTTGATTTTCTGAATAATAGTTAATGGATGAATGTATAGATGAAATTTATATACAGGTAGGAAGAATTTGAGGTATGACAACTACTGGCCACCATGCATCAAACACCTGCCAAAACATGCAACAACAACAACACAACAATATAGCAAGCAATAACAATGCATTTGCACACATTCCTCAAAACAACATAAACTCACTATGCATTAAATACATGCCCACACATAAAATAATTTGAATTCTGGTACTGAAAATAATTTTAAGTTAAAGTATATTACACCAACTTCCCAACGCTTCAAACGGTGCGTCAATCGGACTCCCGAAACTAAAGTTATGAATTTTTGAAGTTTTTACAAGATTCTTGATACAACGATGTAACGGGTTACATCAGCCATGTAACCGGTTAAATCAATCCCAAAAGCATAAATACTCAGTTTTTCTTTGATGTAACTGGTTACCTCAATCATGTAACCGGTTACATCACCCAAAATAACCAAAAAACACGTTTTCAACGTAACCGGTTACCTCAACCATGTAACTGGTTACATCACTGACAAAAGCACTTTTCTGCAAGTTTTTCAAAATGAAAATCACTTTAATCCATCCCAAAATCCTGTTTTTCTTACAAATCTTTTAGCTTATATTTTAACACAGAATAATCACTTTTTTAAAAGTTTCAAACCCCAATTATTTTTCACCGAAAACACCCATAACTTAGTTTCGACGCTGACTCGCAACCACACACAACGACCCGACATTTACAACATTAAAAAAATCCCCAACCTTATGATTTCAACAACAACAATTGTATCAATAAATGATTCTAACATTAATTACAACAACAACCTCAACATACATCATGAAATTTAACAACAATTTTATAATTCACACAATCAATTATTTATCAAGAACATGGATAGAGAAGAAAACACAGACCCTACATGTTATGATCTACCCATCATTCATTATGTAATCCCTTAGATAATTAGAATCCCATCATATGGTGGAGGAAAAAAAAGAAAAATACGCTTCTATCATATAGTGGACTAGTCATGAAAGTCTTGGAGTGAAATGTTTGGATTTATAGGAAGAGGAAGCAGATATTAGACATTTAAAAATATGAAAAAGAACTCTAATTTTGACCAGGATAAAGGTTGAAAATGGGTTACTAATTCAGCTGCCTCTAAAAGTACCAACAAGAGCACATTCTTAACAACAATAAGTATAAAATGCAAATTTGAAGGATTTCGATTATGATATCTCTCCCACTTCTTCGTCTAATACTCTCCTAAAACAAAGTAAGAATAATTCAAGGATTTTTGTCTCGCCAAAAAGTTCCCTAAAACCCAACTTACATCTCCATTTAGATCCAATGATGACAATGAGGAGGTAGATTAGATATTTTCTTATTTGCTTTCTTATTTTAGATATTTTTCCTTTTGTGTTTTATTTTTCATTCCTCCATGTTATTCCATTTTTCTTTGTACTCCACATGCTTAAATTAATGAAATTTTCTTGTTTGATTAAACTCATATGATCTATAATAACTATGTGTCTTTCCTTCATCAATAAAATATGTTTGATATATGTGAATCATGTGCTTTCATATTTACAAATACTTTTTAGCATATTTTGCGGCCTTTTTTGTTATTGTAAAGGAAGATAAGTAAACTCTCAAAGGGATTGAATTATACTCTCTACTCATGTGGGAGGGAGTTTATCTATATGTTTTCTCTTTTACCACCTCCATAAGAGATGTATTGTCATCGTCAAAAAGGGAGAGAATGTAGATCTATGTGTTTTGCAAGTATAAGGTGGTTAAGTTGAAACTCAACTAAGTAGTTGTTTAGTTTTAATTATTACAACACTTAATATCATACAATATCCAATGTGGTTAAGTATTTGTTGAAGATATCTCAAGCGATCAAACATTCACAAGATGGTTGATCAAGTTATCCTCTCGAATCAAGCTATGCTCTTGAAAATCAAGACATTTATTTAAATTCAACACTCTGGTCAAACAAATTTCAAGTGAATACTTCAGTTACAAGGATCACTTTTGGTTTGACCTCTCAAATTCTCAGATGATTGTAATCAACATGAAGATATTTATATCCTCATTAATAAGACTTAAGGTTCTTTTATAACGTTAAAGACAATGATGTCAAGACTTTAAGCTTCAGAGTTGTGAAATAAAGAAAGTGTGAAAACTCTTCTAGCCGTGTCTGTCTGAGTGACTAGTGTCTTATAAAAACTCAAGGGTATTTTTGGAAATATTATGGCTAAATCACACACTAAAATTTTTTAAGAAGCTTCTCATAATTTATTTAAATCACCATTTTTTTTAGTCCTAGACAGTTTGATTATGAGAGTGTCTGATTGATTGAAATACATTTTCTAACTAAATAATCAATTAGACTAATTCTTGGGGACAAGAGTAGGTCACCTTAAGACCGAACCTGTTTAATTCTCTAGTGTTATTTCTTATCCCTTATATCTTTTACTTCCCAATAATTTTCCTTCCTTTGGTTTTCCACTGCCGATTTATTCATTTGTTTTACAAAATGCTTTCGCACTCTTATTTTACAAAAAAAATTTTTTAAACAAAATATTTTCAAAATCTCCATAGTTCACCCCCTCTTGTATATGGATCACATGTCCAAAAAATGGTTCATCTTTCTCCTGCAAGATATATCCCAAGCTTTCTACTAATTTTAGTTTATTTATGGATGCACCTAAGTGGGTTGTAAAACGTGGGTGTAGCTCATTCCGGAATTGATCGATTCGGCCCCAAATCTCTAAACCAGACAATTATCCTTATTCTTAACGTGAGGGTGAACATTTTATAACTTTCTTGTCCAATTTCACTACAAAAACTATGAAGTACATATACAATTTTTGTATGGTCCTCAGGATTTGTCGTTTCGTCATACGTTCCCATTCCTACAGGATTTTAGAGCTCCCTCTAGATAGGATAATCATTGATACTTCAAATGAATGTGTTCATGTTTGCGGTGTCTTTTCACCACAAGATCTTTTGAAGTAGGGCGAGGATAATGAGTCTCTATGATACTTGGTGGGGATTGTGATAATTAAAAAGGGTTTTGGAATGTGAACACATATGGAGTGTCAGAGAGAAATGCATGGGTTTTCGATGGCCTAAGGGAAACCACTCGTTTTAACTGGCCTCAGTCCCTTGTTCTGTTGTTCTATTGCCAACAAACATCTTCAGTTGTCTATTAACAACTTTGGCACTATGAAGTTTTTTTTCATGATTGAACATGGGAATTGAAGGATTTAGAAACAATAAGGTGTTATTGTTTAGGGGTTGACCCATAGAACAAAGTGGAAAATTCTCTATTGTTAAAGAAACTCTTGATAGTGGTGGGAGTATAGATGTTACCTACGGTGATGATGACATATTGACACATTCTGGCCATAGGTATTATTATTGTCTTCCCGCCTTTGTACACCATTAGTTCTTGTTGAGTGAGAAAGTGAAAACCTTGGAAATAATTCTCACAAACGATGCAAAATCATATCTTTTCGATTAACATAAAGGAAATGAATTGTGATATGGTGATGAACTCTAGTGAGGGTTTCATTTTCATTTCGATAACAATGAAAATGAGGTGTGGTATCTACAAATACTTAGGCGTTCAAGTCAGTGTGATGTTTTTTTGGTTAGAATAATGTGTGTACTTGAGAAAGATGTGTAGTATTTCTTTTACTGTATAGTTCTAGGGATATTCAAGACCCAATAACACTCTATTTGTTATATTGTCTAAAAAGACCAGTGTAAAAAGATGTTGGAAGTACAATCTAATGGTCCTCTGCATTTTGTCGGCTCTTATCATACATCTATATATGGTGGGTCAATATCAAGGATATACTATACTATAAATTTATGTGTGGAAAACTGCTCTAGGGGACATGCATCAACTGTATGAAGTTAATAGGTTAATCATAGCGAGCCTTAGAGCATAAATATCAATGTCATGTCATCGTTATTTCACAAAAATCAAAGCTTTTTTATGAGAAATTGATGGATATTTGAAAATTTTAACTGTCATTTAATTTGCCAACGTTGTTCTGCAAGAGAACGTTTCTTAATTAAATGTAAGGTATTTGGTGGGACCCATTTTAGAGTTTTTGATGGATTGTATGGATATTTAAAAAATATACTTGAGTTGTTTAGAAAATATTAAAGTGGAATATAATATAAAAAATTACGTGGACCCCATTTAAAGAATCAAAGTGGGGATAATGAGTGTGGATGCTCTTAGTTGTGTAATCTGATAGCCCTTAGACTTTCAATTTTGGCCTTGTACGACATTGGGGTGGGATCATTCTATAAGCTTTAGACCGTATGAGTTGTTTTAGGAAATAAATCTTAGAAATATTCCATAGGTCCTATTAAATTGAACTGACAACATTTTTATTAAGTTCTTTTGCAATTATAGCAATGTGATGGAATGGAGCAGTTTGAGATTTGGCTTAGACCAGACCATTTTCAACCTTAAAAAATAGATGAAGATTAACAACATTGAGATTTAAATAGATTATAAGAAAAAATTTTAATAGACTGAAATTTAGAATTCACGATAGAGCTTACGTTGTAGATCTTCTAGATAAGGTGGAGGAAGAGTTGAACGGGTTTGACTGTGTCAATGCACAATTTTCCAATAGAGAGCAATCGAGTTGCACATGTAATGATACAACATACTATTAATTACCCAAATAAAGTTTGCACCATTCATGACCCTGTGTAAATCCCAAAGGTAGTGAATTATGATATGATGATGATATCTAATGACGACTTAAGTCATAGTTCGACAACAATGAGACTAAGGGATGACACTAGAAAACAATTTAATCTTCATGTTTGTGATAATCATAAGTGTGATATTTTCAAGATACAATAGTGTGTATTGTTGGAACCGATGGAACAATTAGGGTTTCAAAAAGAAGAAGAAGAGAGAAAGGAGAAAATATTATTGAGTAAAACTAAGGTGATTACATAATACAATTGTTATATGAAAACTACAAATGTATGCCTACATATAGGCAACCAAATTCCAAGCCCAAAACATATAAAATTACATTTTTACTTACACAACAGCTATATGTTATATTTGACACTAACGAAGCCAACTGACTCCTACTACTTTGACACAGTCGAATACTAGCTTTTCTACAAAACATCGAATTACAACTTCTAACACACCCTATAATTCATGTTTTTGAAACTTCTCATCCCAATGCTTGTCTTCAACTCATCGAACATGAATTTCCTCAGAGGTTTGGTGAGTATTTTAGCTAGTTCCCATTTTATCTTGTAGTGTTCAAGTTCAAGTTTCAGTTGTTAACTTGATCCCTTAGAAAGTTATACCTCCTCTCTATGTTTACTTAGACCATAACACATAAGATGATTCATAAGATCGATAGCTGACTTGTTGTCAACAAACAACTTCATTTTCTTAGGTTCCATAATCTTGAGCTCTTCGAGCAACATCTCTATCCATGCTGCTTAACATGAAGCCACATACTCAGCTCCACAATATGAAAAATCCATAATACTTCGCTTCCTTAAATTTCATGAGATTGGCGCACCTCCAAACATGAATATGTAATGTGTAATACTTTTCTTCTCGTCTTGATCTCCACTAAAATTTGAATCAATGTAGCCATATACCTATGTAAGTGTGTTGGTATTCTTTTTCCTCAACATCAGTACAACATTATCAATCGTACCTTTGATGTATCTCAACACTCTATTTACTGTTGTTAGATGTCATTCTTAAGGCTTCTCCATGATCCTACTTAACAATTCGATAATTTGACAAATGTCTGGCATGGTATTGCAAAGATACATCAAAGATCCAATGATTTGTTTGTACAGTGTTGCACTTACAAATTCATCATTTGTTTTCTTTCTTAACTTTGCTCTAGTCTCCAATGGTGTAACATATGTATTACAGTCACACATCTTGAACCTCTTCATGATCTCTTAGGCATACTTCGTTTGGTGGAGAAGCACTCTTTCACTCGTGTCTTTAAATTCCATCCCTAAGAAATATGTCAACTTTCATAGGTTGTAAATTTTAAAATCCTTCACTAGTTTCGACTTGACTCCTTTTACTTCTACCTCTTTTGCCCTTGTAATCACCAAATCATCCATATACATGTATATGATGACTTGACTAAGCCTGCTTGCGTATTGACATAAACTCCATGTTTTGAGACACATTTCGAGAAGTTTGCATTGATCAGGAAGCTATCTATTCATTTTTTCCAAGCTCTTGGGGCTTGGTTCAAACCATAGAGAGCTTTCCTCAACATGTATACCTTCGACTCCTTCCCTTTATTTTTGAGCCTAGGTGGTTGACTAGCATAGACTTTTTCTTCCAAAGGTCCAATTAGAAATGTTGATTTTACATCTAGTTGATGTATCTTCCATCCTCTGTATGTTGTAGTCGATACAACAACTTTGATGGTTTCCAACCTTGTCACAGATGCATAAACTTCTTCGAAATCAATACCAAGTTTTTGCATAAAACCTCTTGCTACCAGTTTTGACTCATGCTTAGAAATCTAACCATTCAACCATAACTTCAACTTGTAGACCCACTTCACATCATTTAGCTTCTTGATTGCTTTCTTGACAAGTTTCCAGGTCTTATTCTTCTTGATTTTCTGATTTCTTCTTGCATGGATGCTAACCAATTCGAATAATTCATGGCTTGATCCAAATCTATTGGTTCTTAAATTCAATTCCTTAGGGGATAGATGTTGAAGACGATGTGTTAGACAACTGGTTCGACAAGTTATATCAGAAACACTACAATACCATGTACTAATGATGAAGCATAAAAGAATTAAATAATACGATATTTATTTACCCAATTCGATGAAACCATACCTACATTTGGGGGGTTGAGTCTACAAACCAAAAAAGGAAATTCATGATTAGTAGTTTAGTACAATTAGTCATATAAGAAACAACAAACCTTATATTGTTCAATGCCTCTTCCTAACACTACACAATGACTTTCTATGTCCCTTATACATGAGAACCTACTCACTTTGTTCTCAATCAAACAATCTGTGATTGAAGATTACAACTCAATAAGCATGTACTAGAAAAACCTTCTATGTCAAGTTACTGAAACATAGAGGTGTACATGAAGATGTTGAATATACAACTCAACTAGGAAAACCTTCTATGTCAAGTTACTGAAACATGGACATGTACATAAAATAACAAGGACTTTTTAAAACCCTAGCACTCTAAAATCTTCAATGTGAATGAATGGCTTCCAATGTAGGTTTTGAACTTCTTGTAAAACAAAATGAGTATGGGCTTTTCTCCTTGGATAATATCTTTAATTTCATCTATAAATAATGAAGAGTCTATTGGATATTTGATTGTTTCCTCGAATATCTCCAACAAGATATGATTTGTTTCAATTTAAATTCAAATTTAAATCTTCATTTAAATATGAATTAATCTTCATCTAGATATGAAACAAATCACCTTATCATATTGTTAAATTAATAACAATAAAATCTTTAATAAATATTTTGTAGAACATACTCCAAAATGCAGTAGTCTGACGCTTGATGAGCAAGGCCAAATGTCGTACCAACAAGCTAGAGCATCGTGCCCGACATGTGTCACTTTTTAAAGCTTAAGCAAGCTAGACCACTCTTGAATACTTGCATACTTCTTCATGTTACTGTTTTGCTAACCAATCTGTTGTGGTGAGAATAGGGTATCAAATTATTAATTAATTTGAATCGCATCTTTAGTTCACAACCGGTCTTTAATTTATCCGAAGGAAAGGTCAAAGAAAGGAAAAACCTAATTTTGCATCATAAACACAATGCGGGGAGAGATCTAGGTAAGGGGTTCGTTAAGCTTAGGGAAGGTATTATCACCCTAAACTTATGTAGTACTCTATAGGAACCTCTTGTTTAAAGTTTGCTATTTTGCTTGATTATTTGCTTTAGGGAATATGCTAAGGGTAAAAAATGAAAGAAGGACCTAAGGGTTAGTCCTAAGTTTACTCGCCGAGACTCGCATCTTATGCCTACGTATCCGAGGTAGGGGATGGAATCAGAGTAATCGTAGTTCCCCTCGAAAGGGAGGTTAGAAACTTCTTGACAGTGGTCAAAGTTTCAATGGGGAGTAAGCGTTCTTAAGGAAGCGCTTATGTGGAGTGCGGCGACTTCTATTTCTACGTTGAAAAGTTGAATTGAATTGAAAAAGGGTGAAATTAGGTATTCCACGGCGGAAAACCTAAAACGGAGTGCGGCGACTCCTTATCCTAATGCTAGGGTAAAGGGCAAAACTGTCCACGACAGGATGCCTAAAAATATGAGTACTGCGACTCGAATTCTCTAGGTTGTAAAGTTGAATTAAATTAAGAGAAGGGTAAGATAGGTATTCCATGGCGGGAAACCTAAAACGGAATACGACGACTCATTAACCTAATGCTAGGGTAAAAGTGTAATTCGGTCCACGGCGGGACACCTAGGCAATTAGGGTTTGAAAAAAGTCAAAGGTGGTGGTTATTGACACGGCGGTCAAACGGCTAGACCTATTCCTTCGAAAGGGAAATATGGGAAAACATGTAAGAATAACAACGAAATTGAAAGCAAGCAGCGACGATAGCCTCGCATAAATTATAAACCAAGAGAAAATAAAATGCAAAAAGTAAAGGAGTTGCAAAGCGACGATATACTCGCGTAAATTACAACCATAAAAAAATGCAAAAAATAATGACGACATAAAACGTCAATGTCCTCGCATAAAGTTACAACCATAGAGAATGAAAACACGACCAAATGTGAAATTAGTAACCAAGGACCAAATGGAAAATAATGCTGGGACTTAAATAATAATTAGACGAAAGTTCGAAGGGAATGTCAAGAACTTTTATTTTAGAATTTGTAGGCCAGAAATTAGAATGAAAGTGTTAACAATTTTAGAATTAAACGAAGGTGATTTTAATTTTTAATGTTTTTAGAAAAAGTTAGTAATTTATTTAAAAATGGATTTTAATTTTAGAGAAAAAGTTCACTTTATTTAATTTTGTTAAAGAAAAGTTAGAAATTTATTTCTTAATAAAAGTTAATTTTTTTTAAACAAATATTAATTTAAAGGGGATTATTTCTAAAAAGGTTAATATAAAGCAAATTAAACTATTTCCTAATGTTATCTTAACAGAACCTTAATTAAACAAACTAAACTAATAAGAAATTATAAAAGAAAAGAATAATATAAAGCAAAATCTTAAAAAGGGTTTTAACCTGAATTTTTTTTATTAGGACTCTCTTAAAATGATTTGTATTATTAAGATTAAACATGATTTTGACTAATCAATAACTAAATAAAAATGATATAATAGAAAATGTAAAAGAAACAAATATAAAGAGAAGGGGTCAAGGCTGAGTTTTCTCCGTTAGGGTTCTCAAAACACAACCTCTCCTTCTTCTTCATTGAGGCGCAGCGGCACGACCTCCATGGTTGATTGGTTGAAGCTTTATTCTCTCCATCTGCTTCCATATCCGCCATGGCCATCTGAGAAACACAAAAGAAATGAAACATGCAAGCAAAGAAACTACGAAACTGCTCACCCTTCCACAGGTTCGAAGCGGTCTCGCCGGAGATTTTTGGTGACGGCAGGCGACGATGATGGTGGTGAGGGCCACTCCTCCCTCTGAGTCCGGCCGAGATTTCACGGATGTGGCTACCTTAGAGATTTTTCTTATGAGGTTTGTCGGGGATGGACCTTGATTTTACTCGAAAATCCTCTTCCTGATGTTCCGTCCTTACCGTTGTTTATGATGAACTCGTCCCTTTTACTGTTGTTTGTGATGATTTTTCATGATGTTCTCGGTTTCTCTTCTGAATCGATCCCCCACCTCATTTTTCATATTGTTCTTGTATTATTTTCTTCATCAGGCGTGGGCCTGGATTCCTTGAATCCATTGCGATGTTGTTGCTGATTCTTGCAATTTCCAGGAATTTTTTATGGTTGAAATGTTGGGGGGATTTGCTGCTGCATTTTCGGAATTGTTGTTACGGTGAAATACCTGGCTGAAATTTTGGATTAATTGTTGGCTTCTGGAACTTGTTTGTTGCGCTGAACTTGCTGCTGATTTTAGTTGCCTTTCACTTGCAACTTTTCAGGAATTTGTTGCTGTTGGTGGTTTTGATCCATGGGTTGCGTAAAATCTAGAGAGTTCTTGTTAATGCTCTTGTTTGGCAGAACTTATTTTCATGAAAAAAATGCTTTTCTCAAAAGCACTTTTTTTCAAACCCACTTGTCGCGGTGAAATTTGGATACCAAACTATTGATTAGTTTGAATCTTTAATTCAATTTGCAACCGAACTTTGATTTGTCCAAAGGAAGGGATAAAGATCGAAATTCCCACAATGCAATGCAAATGCAAGGTTTAGAGAGTTATAGGTTCGGGGGTTGGTTAAACTTAGGGAAGGTGCTAGCATCCTAAGTTTCTGTAGTACTCTACAGGAACCTCTTGTTTTATATTTGTTCATTGCTAAGTGTTTATCTGCTTAAAGGTTGAAAAACCTAGGGGTTTATTTCTAAGTATACTCGATAAGATGTCGCATCTTATGCAAAATATCCTTACGGGAGTGGAATCAGAGTATTTTGTAGTTCCCCTAAAGGGTTTGAGGAGTTCTTTGACTGTGGCCAAAGTTCCTATGGGTTTAGGGTAGTTGTTTGATTGGTTTTAGGAGACAAGGTGCGTTATCCTTTTAAGGGAGATTTAACTGCCACAAGTTGTAGGAAAATAGTCTTTGCATCATCTTAAGAAAAGGGCTTAAGTACTCGGATTGTTTGACGAGTATGCCTTTATCTCTCTTAAGGCAAAGTCCCTACGGCTTGATTGTATTGATGTGGGGTGGAGATTCTATCTCGCTTAAGATGATTTGGCATCTTTCTCTAATGTGTTTGAATGTTGTATTGAGTTGTTGTTTGTATTGTGTTTAATCATTTTCCTATGTTGTAAAATAAAGAACAGTCCTTCCTATGGGGTAGGATCTATCCTAGGAGATCGACTTGAATGGGATCAAGGATCAAGCGGGAGTATGATGCAAATGATGTGCACTACACACGATTGTTGAATCATGTGTAGGTTTTTCCTTTGGACGGAATGCGATGCGTGAATATAAATTGATGATGTAATTTTGGGGTAAATAAAGTTGTGGAAGAATAACGGGGAAATAAAGCATACATGTACGCATGAAAGCGCTGAAGTATAGGTGAATGTGTCGTGAAGTGAGTGTGCACGATTGAATTGGTTTTACGATGTTGATTGATTTTAAGCGGATTGGTTAATTTCGGTTTGAATTAGAAGAAAATGTTTGATTGATTTTTGATGAGGCTGCTTTAAAAAAGAGTTGATTTAATTTTAGGAGTTTATTTGATCATTTTTAAAAAGATTAATTGGAGAAATTATCTTAAGGAAAAAAATGTGAGATTTTGTTATTATTATGTGGAAAAAGTTTATTATTAAAGTCAAAAATTTAATTAGAAAAAGGGTTTAAAGGATTATCATAAAAAAATGAGTTAATTATAAAATAGTTGGTTTTTATTATTTGTCTTATTGAATAAAGTTATTTAAAATGTGACATGGGTTTTTTTTTAATAGATAAAATTGATAAATAGATTTTGAAAAGTTGCTAGTTGTTTAATTAAAAAGGTTAGTTAAGGTACATTAGTTAAATTATATTAAGTAAATGATTATACTAATAAAAAGATTAAAGATTTAATTATTAGTTAAATAAATTAAAGGAAATGATTATTATAAATGATTGTTTTAATTATAATAGTTTTTTTTTTTAAAAGGGTTGTTAATTAGAGTTAAGTGGGTTAATGAATAATTAGGTGTGGTTTAGTGGTGATTAAGTGGTGTATGTGATATTAGTGTTTGATTAAGCATTATATTACACAAATAACAAAACAAACAGAAACAGAAACGGAAACGTGAAACCCTAATGCCCAAATTGATCGTCTTCCTCATTCTCTCATCTCCTCTCTCTTCCTTACTGCTCCCTCGACCTTTTCAATCATCATTCCTTCATTTATTTCATTCCTGAAACACAAATAGAGAACATCAAACAAGTCAATAATCTCAATAAGATCAGAGGTTTACCGAAGGTTGTTGGTGGCGGTGGGATCGAACGAAGACGGAGTGAATTCGCGGCAACGGTAGATGACGAAGATGGATGTTTCATCGATGAGGCTCGCAGCGGCGCACGAGGGTTTCGTCAACAGGATAAGTGTTTCTTCTCCGTTTCTTGAACTTTCTGAGTTTGACCTTTTTTGGTAGCTCTAGGTTTTTTTTCCGATTTTCTCTTCTTTCCCCTCTCTTTATATAGGCCTCAGAATAATAACGTCTTTGATTGCTGCTTTGAATGCTGATTGATGTTTTCCAAATTAGGGTGAATCAGATTCGAAAACATTCCTAATTCGTCTGATTGCTATAATGACTTATCAATCTCTTTATTTCCTCCAGTGGATATTCTTCAATGATTCTTGCTAATCCAATCGCTATCTTTCGGCAGGTGCAAATGGTAAGATACTTTGGGCCAGGGGATATACACACGGCCAAGGGTAAACTCTGATACTGGTGGTGTGAAGAGATGTGGTGAGCCCAAGGTCTTATCTAAATCATCAAGGGAAAGACTTCTCTAGTTTTCATTTACACGGTCATTCAAGTTGGAGTTTTCGCTCGAAGGTTCTTGACTTGAAGTTGAGATAACGTTTGGTATATGTTATGTGCTATTCATCCCGGTTGGGTCAGTTTGGAGTTCTCTAAGAATAAAGGAGGATAATCTACAAGGTAACTTTCTGAATTATCACTAGTTTGATGCGTATGGTGTTATCTCGTATCTGTTCTAATCCAGTCTTATTGTTTCGTGTGTTGAGGAGGGTGCTTGGAAGCATAGTCGAGGGTGCTGCTGTCATGGTTAGAGCATTCTAATTCTCTTTCAGTTCACATGTGGACCGTTACCTCCATCTGCAACATGACGACGGTGTCGGTGATGATAATGTTAGTGATGATACTAGAACTCTGTTGCCCTGTTGGATGGTGGATAGCTCAAGATCCAAATCTACCTGAGCCTTTGTTGGAGGATCATCGGCAGCATTAGGCAGTGCTTTCACATGGGCACAGTAAGTCTCAGATAGTTCTCGTCATTGAATTCCTGGCGAGAATGGTTTCGTATCTCTAGCAATTGATTTTCTTATACTTAAAAATGGATTTGTTGACAGGTATGGTAATTTCGAAGCATGGCCAAATGTTCGGGTTCGTCTTGCTGGAAAGGAAACTTGGATTGCGTTAGTTTAGAGTTGGCTGCACGGTACGAACTCCTTTAAGCTTCGGTGTAATCTTACTCACAATGGTTTTAAATAGATGATTTCTTGGTCTTATTTACAGATTAAGTAAACTGTTGCTAGCTAAGACAGCACAACGATGGCTATCAAATTATTGGTGCTTTCTTCATCAGGTAATCAAATTTAAGTCCAACTCTCAACCGACAGGTATCGCATTGAAGCCACTTTATATTCACGTATTGCAGTTACTCTTATGCAGGAAAAGGATGGTTACTCTATCATCGAAGCTTGTGAGTTCCACGTGCAAATTGTTGAAGAAGACACACTTGAGCAAGCGCATTAGGATTCTGAGAGATGGTTGTGGTGCAGGTGATGTCTTAAAGGCACACGACTTTCTCTGTCTGGAATATGGACTAGCTGTAATTGTTTGAGTTGTACTTGTTTCTTTCTTCCATCATGAGTTGGTAACATCCTTTGTTGTTGCTGCAGGTTTAGTTCTAGATGAACGATGGCATGGTTGCAATTTGTAGCACGAGTCGCTAACAGAGTTGATATTGATCACCATATACCAATTTATTGGTTGAGTAGGACAAACCGAAAAGGATTTCTCTGAGAAGGAAAACTAGAAAGACACTTGGATAGGTTTCCTCTTGGTATGCTTGTAACCTTTTTATTTTGTCCTCTTGTAAATGTATGAGTATTTGAAAATGGTTATATATGATTTGTTGCTGATGATTCTGCCCTCATGTTAACTATTTATACCCTGCTTCAAGTTTCAGGTCATACAGGTCAATCTTGTCCGACAGCAATGGCTGGTGTTAGCTTGTATTTCCAACTTAACCAGCTTTCTAGAGCTTTCACTGTAAGTGGTTTTAACTGTGCTTCGTTAGTGGTTTTAGCAAGATGACAAGTATTGGTGAATGAACTCGTTTATTATGTCCTTCATTGTAGGTTTGGCGATTTGTGAGGATGGCCCATAAGATGAAAGTTCGTGTGCTGATTCTGCCTAAGCCGGCTCGGTGTATGATCGTATTCTTCCCTTGTGGGATACTGAAGACATTTTGGTTAAAATGTTATGTCACCTTCACCTACGGGTATGTCGACGAAACAAGTTGGGGGAAAGCAGCGTCTCTAAGTCATGATGTGCGTTCAAAAGAAAAGGAAACGGTCAAGTTGCTGGTGAGCTGAGGACATTTGAAAAGTAAAGTTCCAATTTAGTTGCAGAATTTGAGTGACTGTGTAATATTTAGAGTGAGCTGGGAATGGTGGTCCCTTTGTAGGGTGATAACTTAAAAGTAAAAGTGTATGCTTTGTACTTTATGTGAGGCCTAACGGTCCAACAGCAGGCACCACTTAAATAGCAGTAAAATTCATTTGTTTTATTTTATTAATGCTATCATCCTCTTCAATTATTTTCCGCCTTCTATGCGTTTGTAATCTTGCTAATATTCCTATACAAGGAGTGTAATTACAAGAAGGTACCTTAGGACAACGAAACCCTCATGGCCTAGTGTGTAAACGTACGCCAAGCATGAACTTAGAATGAGGAATCTTTACTTAGTTAACCACCTTAATCCATCCACGTCGAATTCAAAGAACAAAATAAATAAGGGCCAAGCTGTCGGAGAAACGGAGTCTTGAAAGCCCAAATCAATCCACATGAAAGCATCAATGGAAATTGAAGTAGAATGAGCTAAATCTTTGCCACCAAATCCAATAGCAATGCTTGATATGGGTTGTAACACGTCGAATTTAAATTTGCATGAATGGTCTTCACATCGCACTAGGAGCTATAAATGTTTTGATTACCACGAGCCCACGGCCCCATTCCCCGATACGAACTTGTCTTGACAAGTCCTTTGTGATTGACGGAGGATAAACTCAATAAAACTTGCCAAAGATGTCCTTAAAGCAGAAATGACCCTGCACATACTTGTTAGTCATGAAAAAAAAACATACACATGAAAATAAAGTCAAATAACAAAAAAAACGCGCAAACGGAGGTGGGATCGTGTGGTCAAAAATTAGGGTGTGACAGATACTCCTATTTAAGTTTCTCCTATCCGGAGGTATGGAGGTTGAAATCTCTGTCTCGACGAGATAGGAGGGACTTAAATACAAACATTGCGCGAATTTTTGGCCTTAAGAAGCCACCGAATGCACATGGTATGTGATGATATGGAAATGCAAAAAAAAATAGAGGATCCTGGGGAGAAACGGTGCCACAGGGAGAGACTAGACACGACACCGGGGAAGAACGAGCCCAACCAAAGGCGACTCCACGGGGATGGGAAACAACCACCAACAGGGGGGTCTCCAAAGTATAACGATTACACGTATGCCAAGGGGCATGGTTATTTGGATGATGGGCAAGAAACTTGTTAACATAATGTATTGGTTGGTAATAATCCAAATTCTATTTGTATTCTTTCTTTTTCTTGTTTTTCTGTATATCTTCTTTCTTTTAGAACTCAACTTGGAATAGTAAAATGTATAACTTTCCCGGGCGTCATGATAAGGGTACCATGAGCTGGTCTCAGTCTCTGCCCGAAATGTCAAAATTTTGCAGACGGTAGAATCACTGTAGTTTGTAGGTGTAGATGTAAGTGTCATTGTTGATGTTGTATTTGTAGAACTTCCCCGAGCATCGTGGTATGGGAACCATGAGCTGGTCTCAGTTTCTGATGTAGGACTTCCCCGAGCGTCATGATATGGGAACCATGAGCTGGTCTCAGTTTCTGATGTAGGACTTCCCCGAGCGTCATAGTCTGAATGCTATGAGCTGGTCTCAGTCTCTGATGTAGGACTTCCCCGAGCGTCATAGTCTGAATGCTATGAGCTGGTCTCAGTCTCTTCCCGAAATGATGGAAACTCGTGAGAGCATCTTCACAGGGGGTTGTAAATTTTGTAGATCGTTGTAGATTGTAAATGTAGTTCGTTGTAGAACCTGTAGGTGGTAAATGTTGTTGATGTAATCTGTAATGTACTCTGTCGTTGTAGATATAATTTGTAATTTGTAATTTGTAGATGTAATTTGTAATTGCTTCACCGGGGGTCTTCGGGAAAGAGGTGAGCCGGTTGAATTGTAACGTATGTCTTCTCAAATAAAGAGAGACTAATATGGTAGACTTCCTCGACTTTTCCGGGGAGATGTCACTTGATAGAAATGACCTTGTGTGATTAACTCACTGGGGAAATCATTCTTGAGGAGCATCTTTGTTGTAGTTGCAAAATATTCTATTGTGAACTCTCTAATAAAGAGCAGTGTTTTATAATGTCCTCGGTAAGCTCCTTTGATGGGTTTATGAAGCGATACCATTTGGCAAGTTGATGATGTTGAAGAGCCCACTGAACTGTCTTGTAGGAATCGTCGTTTGTCATTTTGAATAAGATCCTAATCAAAACGAGTTGCTCAAATAAAGAGATTATTTAGTCCGAATATGGATGCTCGAGAAAATCCTGTGATGTTATTGTTGAAGAAATGTCTGTCTTTCTGAACATTCTTTCTGAGGAAAAGGGTGCAAAATAAATGCATCCACGCTTAAAAGTTGGAGATGTCTATGATGCGATTGCCAAAGACCGAAGTTCAATTCAGGAAATAACTGAAGAAAACTATCAAGCAAGACTCAACCATTGAGGTATGAACTCAAATGGGATTGTACTAAAATAACCATCTTCCATGAGGGTTGAACTTCATAGGGAAAATGAAACATTGTGCTCTTTCTACCTAGGGTAGACGAATTTACATGGAGGGATGAGACGGACCCAAACACCTAGGGATAACTATATTCAAAGCGATAGAATAAAACAAGTACAAAGAATGCGAAAAATGCACATGCCATGTTGTCTACTTATATGCTATGCATATGCCGACAGATTGGGAGAAGCGAAATAAACGCCTCAAACGAAAGGGTACTCAAGCAAAATCTCCATAGATCCCTTATCGCCTGCGAAGAAAGTCTTCGAACAGAGGCAACCTTCGTGTCTGGATAAGATAAATCCTCTTGCCCTGGAGAAGCACATAACATTGTTGTTTTTCCTCGGACGAAATAAACGTTCCCGGTCATCCTTTTGTTATTCATATATCAAGTAGAACAAAGTTTTGAAAAGGTTTAAATCAATTCGGATTTTGCTATCAAGAATACAGATTTATGATAAATGAAAAACTTTTTATTGAATGGTGGTCAGCAGAAAAGCGTGACCCGATGTTACAGTGTTGGAAAATAATAGCGATTACATAAAGGGAATAATGTCCTGCTTCTCCTAAACAAAGTACTTCTTAACAGCGTCCGTATTCACGGGGCGAGTGATCTCTTCTCCATCCATTGTTGCTAACATCAAAGCGCCTCCTGTCAAAACCCTTTTTACTACATATGGTCCATCATAATTCGGGGCCCATTTTCCTCTGATGTCAGTGAGGAAAGACTGGATCTTCTTGAGCACAAGGTCACCTTCCTTGACTACACGGGTTCGAACCTTCTTGTCAAATGCCTTCTTCATCCTCTGCTGATACAACTGCCCATGGCATAGCGCAACCATCCTCTTTTCTTAGATTAAGTTCAACTGATCATATCTGTTCTGACACCATTCAGCTTCTGATAACTTTGCCTCCACCAAGATCCTCATAGAAGGAATCTCAACTTCTATCGAGAGTACTGCTTCCATACTGTAGACAAGTGAAAATGGAGTTGCCCCAGTCGATGTGCGTACCATCGTACGATATCCGTGTAGGGCGAATGAGAGCATTTCGTGCCAATCTTTGTGAGTAACAACCATTTTCTGAATGATCTTCTTAATGTTTTTGTTGGCGGCTTCAACAGCCCCATTCATCTTTGGTCTGTAAGGAGAAGAATTGTGATGCTCGATCTTGAATTCTTCACACAGCTCTTTCATCATCTTGTTATTCAGATTGGAACCATTATCTGTAATAATTCTGCTTGGCACACCATATCGGCAAATAAGCTGATTCTTGATAAATTTGACAACCACGTGTCGAGTTACATTAGCATAGGAAGCCACCTCGACCCACTTGGTAAAATAATAAATGGCTATTAAGATGAATCGGTGTTCATTAGATGCTTTCGGCTCTATCATTCCAATCATATCAATTCCCTACATAGAGAACGGCCACGGGGATGAGATAACATTCAACAAAGTCGGAGGCACGTGAATCTTGTCTGCGTAGATCTGACACTTGTGACACTTTCTAGCAAACTTGTAATAATCTGATTCCATTGTGATCCAATAATATCCAGCCCTTAAAAGCTTCTTAGCCATAGCATGTCCGTTGGCATGAGTGCCAAAAGATCCTTCGTGAATTTCCGACATTAACATATCCGCTTCTTGTTTGTCAACACATCTCAGCAAGACCATGTCAAAATTCCGTTTATACAACACGTTACTCAAAAGAAAATTTCCAGCCAACCTTCTCAAAGTTTTCTTATCTTTGTTGGAAGCTCCTAAAGGGTATTCTTGAGTTCTGAGAAAAATTTCGATGTCGTAGTACCAGGGTTTGCCATCTTCAATTTCCTCGACAACAAAGATGTAGGCAGGTCTATCAAGACGTTTTACTTCAATCCGAGGGAACTCGTTCCAAAAGTTTACCACGATCATCGAGGCTAAAGTTGCCAACGCATCTGCCATTTTGTTCTCATCACGAGGGATATGATGAAACTCAACCCTATCAAAGAACGGTAACAGTCTTCTAGCATAATCCCTGTATGGGACCAAATTATCATGTCGAGTTATCCATTCTCCAGTGATTTGGTTGATTACCACTGCAGAATCACCAAACACATCTAAATTCTTAATTCTCGAATCGATTGCTTCTTCAAGACCCATAATGCATGCCTCGTACTCATCCTCATTATTAGTACACTGGAATGTTAATCTAGAGGTAAATGGGAAGTGGGTCCCTTGAGGAGTCACAATAACAACACCTATCCCTTTTCCATGAGCGTTGACAGCTCCATCAAAGATTAAACCCCATTGAGAACCTGGCTCCGGCCCTTCACCATGTACGGGTTCTTCACAATCTTTCATCTTTAAAAACATAACATCTTCATCAGGAAAGTCATCGTTCGAGGGTTGATGATCCAAAATGGGTTGGTGAGCCAGATGATCAGCCAAAACACTTCCCCTAACAGCTTTCTGAGTATGGTACTCGATATCATATTCGGACAATAACATCTGCCATCTAGCGATTCTCCCAGTCAAAGCGGGCCTCTCAAAAATATACTTGATAGGATCCATCTTTGAAACCAACCAAGTAGTGTGGTTTAACATGTATTGGCGCAGACGCTTGGCGGCCCATGCTAGAGCGCAACAAGTCTTCTCTAACATAGTGTACCTGGTTTCACAATCAGTAAATTTCTTGCTCAGGTAATAAGTGACATGATCTTGCTTTCCTGTTTCATCTTGCTGGCCGAGTACACAACCCATCGAGTCCTCTAAAACAGTCAAATACATAATCAAAGGACGCCCTTCAACCGGCGGTGTCAGGATAGGCGGTTCAAGCAAATATTCTTTGATACTATCAAAAGCCTTTTGACAGTCTTCAGTCCAAACATATCCTTGTTCTTTCCTCATGAGCTTGAAAATAGGTTTACATGTAGCAGTCATGTTGGATATAAACCTGGAGATGTAGTTCAAACGTCCTAAGAATCCTCTAACTTGTTTCTCGGTGGCGGGAGCTTGCATTTCCCGGATAGCTTTCACTTTGTCAGGGTCCACTTCAATCCCTCTTTGGCTGACAATAAAACCCAAAAGTTTCCCTGATCGTACTCCAAATGTGCACTTGTTGGGGTTCAAACGAAGCTTGTATTCTCTCAAACGACCGAACAGCTTAACCAAGTGTTTAACATGATCATCTTCGGTCTTCGACTTAGCTATCATATCATCCACATACACCTCGATCTCTTTGTGCATCATATCATGGAACAAAGTAGGCATAGCTCGCTGATATGTTGCCCCTATGTTCTTTAATCTGAACGGCATAACTTTGTAACAAAAGGTGCCCCAGGGTGTTATGAATGACGTCTTCTCTCTGTCCTCGGGAGCCATTCTAATCTGGTTGTAACCTGAAAAACCATCCATGAAGGAGAAGACCTCATATCTTGCAGTACTGTCCACCAAGATGTCAATGTGAGGTAACAGAAAATCATCTTTCGGACTGGATTTATTCAAATCCCTGTAGTCTACACACATGCGAACCTTTCCATCCTTCTTCGGAACGGGTACAATGTTAGCCAACCATAGTGGGTACTCGGTAGTAACAAGGAAACCTGCATCAATCTGTTTCTGTACCTCTTCCTTAATCTTTAGAGCCATGTCAGGTCGAGTCCTTCTGAGCTTCTGTTTTATCGGTGGGCATTCTGGCTTTAACGGTAAATGATGTTCGACTATAGCTGTATCCAAACCGGGCATGTCTTGATATGACCAAGCGAACACATCGAAAAATTCTCCAAGCAAATCAATCAGCTGTTTCTTCACATCGGGTTTAAGCAGAGCTCCAATTTTCACTTCTCTACGGATTTCTTCTGATCCCAAGTTGATTACTTCTACCGGCTCTTGATGAGGTTGGATAGCTTTTTCTTCTTTCTCAAGAAGTCTGGAAATTTCTTCTGGGATATCATCTTCTTCGTCCTCGGCTTCGTACACAGGAAACTCGAAACTTGGAGAAGGCAGTGGATCATTATTCCCAGGATGTATTTTATGTAGCAATCTGCGCAAGTGACGTGATTTTCAATAAGTTTTTGTAAAGTGGAAAGTGTGTGTACGCAAGATGCTACTTATTATTTTCCAACATCGTGAATAAATATAAAATGCAAATGTAAATGAAAGTAGTTTATTTATGATAGCAAAACCGAAAAGACACGCCCAACAAAGTCACCTTTGCCTTGGGCAGAGCAAAGGGAATTATTGAAAAGTAAGCCCTAATAAATGCAGTTTCGCCTTGGGCAGAGCGAAAAATTTTAACAAATGCTTTACTTAGATATATGAATGGTAGTAGGGGCTTCAACCGCACTCCAATTCTTGACTACAACGCCTGTGGTCACAAAGTCTGGAATGTCCTCATCTGGATCTTCCTCGGTGACGGCATAAACTCCAAAGGTATAGTCAAATTCATCTGAAACATAGTATGGATCTTCCATATAGGGCTCGTAGTCTTCATAAGGAATTGAGGACCTTGTAGAACCGTCTGATATGTAGCCCTCGAGTTCATCTTCTAACACAACATTAATCTGAGGATGATGGACGACTCCTCCACTACGGAAAACTTCATTGATCAGCGGAAACCCTTGACCTTTGGTGGTTTGTTGAGCAGAACTGCTGGTGAAACCGAGACCTTCTTTGTTTTTGTTCTCTGACAAAGACAACACCTTTCCCCATATTGTTTGGTGACCACTGTTCACTACTCGCTGTGCGTCTTTGAATGATGACATGGATGCTTAAGAATTCTAGGCACCCTCACCCACAATAGACATAGCTTGAAATTGCGTGCCAACCTCTTCCTCGGCTTTGACATATGAGAATGATGACAAGTGACTTACCACCAAAGCTCTCTCTCCACAAACTGTAACTATTTTACCCTCAAAAACATATTTCAACTTCTGATGTAGGGTAGAAGTAACTGCTCTAGCTTCATGTATCCATGGTCTCCCTAGCAAACAGCTATAGGCGGCACGAATGTCCATGACATGAAACGGGATCATAAAAGTCTGTAATCCAATAGTCATGGGTAAATCAACCTCACCAATTATCGTTTTCCTTAACCCATTGAAAGCTTTGACAATAACGCGACTTGGCCTCATCGGTGGTCCCTGATACGATAGCTTAGATAGAGTAGTTCTAGGCATTACATTTAGGGACGATCCGGTATCAACCAGCACACTGGACAGAGAGTCATTTCCACAGTTCACAGAAATATGTAGAGCCATGTTATGTTTCCTTCCTTCTTCTGGGAGATCGTCTTCATTGAAACCTAGATTATCACTTGAAGTAATACTGCCAATGATGTTATCAAATTGTTCCATAGTCACATCCTGCTCGACATAGGCTTGTTCCAAAATCTTCTGAAGCGCTTCTCTATGAGCCTCAGAACTCATCAGCAATTGTAGCACAGAAATCTTCGATGGGGTTTGCAGAAGCTGATCTGCAACCTTATATTCACTTCTTTTGATTACTTTCAAACATTCATCGGAGTTGGATGAATTAGACCCACCAGATTGCCCCACAGTTGGGTCTTTTGAGCCTGATGGTTCGGACAAAGCTTCTTTTTCTTTCGGTGGCACAGTCGGGTAGACTCGACCGCTTCTTGTCACTCTACTGACATCTGCAATATTAACTATTGAGGGTACAGTGGGCAAAGGCACTTCTTTCCCATCCTCCACCATAGTAGCATTGTACCTGTATGGGATAGCCTTACTAGAGGTATAAGGGACAGGTCCAGGCACATTGATTACCAAAGGAGTAACAGTTGGCTTCTTGCTATTGTAAACAATCTCTATACGTTCTACTTCCTTAAAGTGGGGTACTATGACACAAACTTCTTCAGCCTCTTCATTTGAAACTTCTTGACCATCACTTTCCAAACAATCTTCAATCATATTGACGGAGGACGAACCATGTGGTGGTAATGGATTCTTTTGTACATTAGGGTCGGAATCCCTAAAAGACAAGATTCCATTTTTAATGAGCCTCTGGACATCCATCTTCAAACCGAAACAACTCTTGATATCATGTCCTGGAGCACCCTGATGGTAAGGACAAAACTTGTCATCTCTATAAGAAGGGGGGGATTCGTGGGAGCCGGAGGTGGAGCTCTTGTCTGAGTATGACCCTTTTTAATCAAAGTGGGGAATAGATCAGCATATGTCATTGGGATCGGATCAAAGTTTATCTTTCTATACACACGACCTTGATTGTTGGGTGGCCGATTCTGCTGAGGGTGCTGTGGACTTTGCTGAAGTTGGGGTTGTTGAGCAACGGGAGACTGAGGTTGTTGATAGAGTTGTGGAGACTGTAGCTGGTAAGCCGGAGCATTAAACACTGGCGATACCGCTGCAACTTGGTGTGGTGGCATGTATCTCTTTCTGAATTGTCCCTTTTGAACAGCATTCACACCTTGCTCCTTTTTCTTCACAAAACTGCTCATGTACCTTTTAGGAGCGCTATCTTCTTTGGTCAATCTTCCTTCGCGAACGCCTTCTTCTAAGCGCATTCCCATATTGACCATTTCAGTAAAGTCATTGGGCGCACTGGCTACCATCTTCTTATAAAAGAAAGGATCCAGAGTCTTCAGAAAAATCTTGGTCATCTCTTTTTCTTCTAATGGTGGTGTGACTTGCGCGGCCAACTCGCGCCAACGCTGAGCATATTCTTTGAAATTCTCCTTATCTTTTTGTGCCATTGCTCTCAACTGATCTCGGTCGGGCGCCATGTCCACATTGTACTTATACTGTTTGACAAAGGCTCCTCCTAGATCATTGAAAGTTCAAATCTTCGTACTATCCAACCCCATATACCACTTGAGTGCGGCGCCTATCAAACTGTCTTGAAAGTAGTGAATGAGTAGTTGATCATTATCAGTTTGGGAAGACATCTTCCTGGCATACATAATGAGATGACTCTGAGGGCAAGTATTCCCCTTGTACTTTTCAAAATCAGGGACTTTGAACTTCGGTAGGACCTTAACGTTTGGCACCAAGCACAGCTCAGAAGCACTCTTACCAAATAAGTCCTTTCGACGAAGGGCTCTCAACTCCTTTTGTATTTCAGAAAACTGGTCTTGAAATCCATCTATCCTCTCTTCTAAGCCCACAGTTTCGGTTGGCGACCCATGTAAAATTGGTTCATCCAGAATATACAGAACAACGTTCACATGCGGAGATGTGGTAGTCATCACGGCAGAAATTACAGGAGTAGCTTGAACAGTGGTCACAACAGGGATCTCAGACACAGGCGGACGGTAACCGGCCGAAAAGAAATTAGGGGACAATCCCCATGGGAAACCTTGAGGCATACTGTAGGATACCTCAGCAACAGAAAACACCACTGGGATCGGTGTTGGCGTCACTTCAGATACGACAGTCCTTAGAACTTCTTGGTTGTTGATCGAGATTTGACTAGACAAGGCTTCCACTAGACCATTCAACTTCTCCAAACTTTCTTTCATACTTGCAACTTCATCACGGAGCACTTTGTTCTCTTGCTCTAGTTGATCCATCTTCTGGCATTGACTAGCTCGAGTGTTGTATCGGTGATTCAGCTTGTTCTGCAGAGATGAAGCAAGAGTGAGACCCTGGTATGCAAACGATGCTATGCTTATGTAAAATGCAAATAAGTGTGAAACTTTCAAGAAACTCAAATTCTTCCAGTATTGTAACCTTGGAGAAAAACTTATTTTATTTTGATGATCGAAGCATTACAAAACGGAGTACTCTTTTAAGAGTTTATTACATTGAATCAAAAGCAAAAGAGAAACTCGGAGATCTACTCCTTATGCTCCTTTTGTATACGAAGTTCTTTTTCTAACTGACTGGTGCGTTCTTGCAACTCGGCCTTCTCTCTGATGAGTTGGTCGACACACTCCTTCCAAGCCATAGTATCTGGGGGAAGATCATCACTGGTGACAGCACTTGAAGAGGTGTGAGAGGAAAATAAATCCTCTCGCGCCTTTCTTTTCCTTGCGAGTTCAACTTCTGGCAGTCTCTGGGACTTCTCTTTCTCTACCTTGAATATAAAAAACTTGTTCCTCCAAGCGGCTTTCAATTTTCGAGCTTCATCCAAAGCAGCTTTCAATTGATCTACTTCACTTACGTCAAACCAATCTGGATCGTGAAAGGCCAATACCATAGGTTCATGGAAAGGGAACGACATCTTGAGGTTGAGAGCTCTTGCTCGTACCCAATGTAGGTATTCTTCAGAGACAGCACAATTGGGGTATCCTAAAGCAGCTTTTCCTTCCTTATTGATGTATTCCCATGAGTAAATTATGACGGTCTTCAGGTCTGGGTCTTCTCCTTCCTTGAGAAAGATTCCTTCTAACAGAGTCTGGTCAGGTACTTCAATCATGGGATGCCCAAATTGGAGACGGGCCAGAGCAGGATTGTAACTTATGCATCCTTCTCTCGCAATGAGCGGTATGTTAGTAAATCCTCCGATGCTATGGATCATACATATACCCCCATACGTAGGATCGTACCACATAATGTCAGAGTGAGTAAGGGCCATAACTATCTCGGACCAATGAGGTGACTCTTCCTCTTCCCAAATAGACGGGTGCCGAGTTAGGCGAGCAATGAACCATGAATACAACAGAGCAGTACAACAAACGACATGTCCTCCTCCTTCAGCATTCTTCGAGTGGATTGAAAAGTATATGTCAGCGAGCAAGGTGGGAACGGGATTCTTGAGTATGAACAGTTTAATTGCGTTCATGTCAACAAAATCATCGATCTTTGGGAACCAAAAAATCCCATAAACCAACAGAGCAAAGGTGGCTTCCATGATAAGGACTTCCTTTCTTTCAGCATGGTAGCGAACTTTTTCAATTAAAAAGTCAGCAGGGAATCCAAGGACTCCTTCCTTGGTGGTTAGGTGCGCTTGAACATCTGCCAAACTGAGATGAGTAGCGTTGGCAATTTCTTGATGACTGGGTGTGTCTTCCTGGCTGGTGAATACGGGACGGACCGTTACGGGCATCCTCAGGAAATCAGAATACTCTTCCAGTGTCGGCATCAACTGGTAATCTGGAAAAGTGAAACAGTGGTACAACGGATCATAAAATTGAACGAGGGTCTCCAACAACCCTTCCTTCATCTTGAGTTCGAGAAAACGGAAGACTTCTCCATATTCTACTGCGAAGGCGTAACGATTCTCGATTAGATCAGCTAGCTCTCTCAAGCTTTCAATGTTAGGGCTCTGAAAAGTGTACTCCAAGGCTTCTCTTTTGAAATCCATGGTTACAATACCTGAGAAATAAAATTGAGTTTCTTGAAATGAATAAAGAAAGAATGTAATGCAATATGAGTAGGACTTCATGGGATCCCCAACTATTTATAAGCATCGTAATAAAAGAAAACGTTTTTTTATTAATTTCGAAACGGAATACAAATAATTGCTTTTAAAAGTCCCAAATAAAAGCTAAATAAAAGCTAGTAAAGACACTAAAGAAGTTTCGAATTCTACTGCTTGAGCTGCTCTTCTAGTTGCGTCTTCTCACGGATAAGGTTGTCCACAATTAGTTTCCAAATAGTGCATTGTGGGTCAGAGAAAAATAAATCCTTCATGACTTTCCTCTTCTTGCATGGGAGTAGCTCTTCATCCTTCAATTGTAGCTGTTTCTGAAGTTCATCCCTTTCCTTTTGAAGTTCAGCCTTCTGCTTTTGACAGTCATCATTTTTTGCCACTGCTACATGGTACTTGTTCTTCCAGGATTCCAGCTCATGTTGAGACTTCCTTAAGGACACCTCTAACTTCTCGGCTTCAGACATAAAGACATAAGTGGGCTCTCTCCTTGGAGCTATGGGATCTTGACGGGAATAGGGCATCTTTAGCTTGATTGCCCTTTCTCTGACCCACCGAAGGTAGGGTTCTAAAGACACACAATTAAGCTTCCCAAAGCTTTCTTTCCCTTTCTTGTGTAAGTGGTTCCATGCAACTAAAACCTTGTCTAGGAGTTCCTGGTCTTCCCTAAAGAAAATATTCTCTACTTGGACACTCTTAGGCGGCTCCTTCAATGGAAATCCCAATTGTCGACGGGCTAAGACCGGATTGTAACTGATCCCTCCATTAAAACTGAGTAATGGTACATTAGCGAAGTCGCCACAACTATCAATAATTAAGGTTCCATCATATGCTTGGTTGTACCAAATGATGTCTGAGTGGGTCAATGCCATAACTCTTGGAGACCAAAGCCCTCTATCGAGACTTAAAAAGGAAGTAGACCTCAGAAAGTGCGAAATAAACCACTTGTAGAGTAGGGGCACACAGCAGGTGATCATTCCTCCACCATAGAAGTTTCGGAGGTGTATAGAATGGTAAGCATTACCCAATAAAGTTGGTACTGGATTGTTCTTCAAAAAGATCTTAATTGCGTTGAGGTCGACGAACCCTTCAAAACTTGGGAACAAAAACACTCCATAAACAAGTAAGGCAAAGATCGCCTCGAATGGAGTCTTGTTCGTATAATCGGCATAAAACATTGCTTTACTGATTAAGAACTTCGTAGTCAAACCAAAAATACCGCCTTTACTAATCAGATTTCCCTTGACGTCTGATACTTTTAGACAAAGGGCCTTAGCAATTTCTCTTTCATCGGGGTCCTTTTCCAGGAAAGGGAAAGGAGACTCTTCTAAGATAGGTAAACCAACCAAAAAGGAGTATTCTTCCAACGTAGGTAGTAGTTGGAAGTCCGAAAACGTAAAACAGTGGTATAGTGGATCATAGAATTGCAATAAAGTGGACAGGAGTCCTTCGTCTACTTGGCGACTCAATAAGGATATCAGCTTCCCATACTTGCTCTTGAATTTCTCTTGGTCTTCAATCAAGGTCACAAACTTCTTTAGGTCATCCAACTTGGGACTTTTAAAAGTGTATTTCAGAGTGTGTCTTCTATTGGGATCCATAATACCCTACAATGTTCATAAACAAAGGTAAATCCCATGAAGTCCGATGCGGTATGATGCTTTATGAATGCAACAAACACAAGTAGGCACATAGAAACATAAGGATAAACAGACAAAGGGGACCCTAGGTTAGCAACGAGCATGGGGCAAAGGTATACCCATTCCCAAAGGATTTGAACTAAAGGTTGATTGTACCTGATGAACAAGGTTCTAATGAAGTTCCCAAAGTCATTAGCCCATCTTTCGGATATTATCAACTTCCCAAGTACTCGGGGGTTAATAATATTCTCAAGAGAACTTCTTTCGAGTGTAGCATCGCGTAGCACTATTTCTGGGGGTACCCCCTCATAGCCCCTGTTGCACCCCAAAATTTGCCCTCACAATACAAGACTTTGTGTTCCAAGAAGGTTCACAAAATTCACAATTGGTCAGAAGAGTTGACAATTCCCTCAGACAATGCACCTCCTAAGCAGTGCATCCAAAACTAGGGTTTTGACTTTAATCAGGCTAAATGGACTTCCAAGACTTCAAGTGAGCTTCATAACATCTTATATGTGTATAAGAACCCCCATGTCAAGTTTCAAGACTTTTCTCAAAAGTTTGCTCAGTCAGATGATCAGATAAGTCAAAAGCAGTCAATGCAGTTAAAAGGTCAAACTGAGGTCAACTGTGGTCAAACCAAAGTCAAACTTCATGATTTTTTTTTTGCCAACATCAAAGAGAGGTAAATATCATATGGCATGCATTTTTTTTCTAAAAAGTAAAAATGGCACAATTGGCAGGAGGACATGTGTAAGGAGTTATGAGTGTGAGAGGTTGAGAGTTCGAATCTCACCTTTGTCTTTTTTTTTGTTTTTTATTATTTTTACTCTAAATTTTTCTATCTTTCATTAAAAAAATAACAAAAATAGTTTTTTATTATTATTTAATTATTATTTTCGTATTTTAATTAAATCATTTTTTAAAATATTATTTTTTTCACTTTTTTCTAAATTATTCATAAAAATATCCAAAAAATCATAAAATAAAAAATATTGAAAAAATTTTTTTTATAATATTTTTTATTTTAGGAATCAATAGGATTATTAGTTTTTATTTTAAGTTTATTTTAATTATTTTAAATTATTTAAATTTTATTTTTTCTTAACTAATTATTTAGTTTGGGCTTTAAAATGGGCTTTAGGGACATTATTGACAATTTGGTGTTAACCCTAATTTGTTCCCTATATATCCATGTGTTGCCTTGTTGGAAAAGAGGAGAGAATGAAAAAAACCTAAGAGGAGTGAGTGCCGTTTGCCGTTATTTAGTTTTCTTCTTCATCCATTACTATTGTTTCTTTTTCTTCATCGTTTACCGTTATTTCTTTTCCTTCATCTATTACTGTTGTTTCTTTTTCTTCATCTTTTACCGTTATTTCTTTTTCTTCATCTATTACCGTTATTTCTTTTTCTTTATCTATTACTATTACGTTTATATATATATAATTTTTAAATTGTTAGAGTTTATATATATAAGATTTTTGATCGAATTATGTCGATACGATGTTTGCACATTTGTGTGCATGACGCGTGACATTTGTGTTAGTTCGATCTGGTTGCGATGATCGCATTTTTGTGTGAGCAATAATACTATTTTTTGCTTAATTTCTTTTTCTTTGCGATAAATTTTGTTTCGTCCGATTTAGATCTGGTTGCGATGAGCGCATTTCTGCGTTAGCAACATTGTTGGGTTATTTGGCACATTTAAAATTCATTATTGCTTTATTATTATTATTATTATTATTATTATTATTATTATTATTATTATTATTATTATTATTATTATTATTATTATTATCATTATTTATTATTATTATCATTATTATCGTTATTATTACCATTATTATTATTATTGTTATCATTAATTTATTAAAATTTGTTATAATATAAAAATCTGTTTTTTAAAATAAATAACATTAACATCTTTTCCAAATTAATATGAAAACCTATTATTTTTAAGAAAAAACTTTTTTTTAGATAAATTTAAAATAATAACTAAAATCTTTTTTTTAAAATAATAACTAGAACCGTTATTTATTTTATTTTATTATTGTTCAATTCAAATTTCATTATCATATTGTATCTGCTCCTCTCATGTAACCTCGCGAACTTAACAATCGCTCTTTAAATTCTGCATTTAAATCTCTGTTTGCATGATTCAGTTATCTCACGCGTTTACTATTATTTCTGTCACATTGCACACATCCGAAGGTTAGGTCTAACTGTTTGGCCGCCGCGCCAATAGTCCGTAAAACTTCACACATTCAATTTCAAATCCTCAAAACTACAAACTACAAACCCTAATTTTCACAAATGCCTCGCCGCAGGCAAAATTACAATTTTACCCTTAGCATTAGGTCAAAGAGCCGCCGCGCTCATTTTAGGGTTTCCCGCCGTGGAATCCCTAATTTAACCCTAATTACAACTTAACATTTCAACGTAGAGATTTGGAGTTTCTACACTCCACGTAAGTGTGTCCTTAAGATGCGTTTATTCCCCTTGAGACCTTGACCACAGTCAAGAAGTTTCTAACCTCCCTATTGAGGGGAACTACGATTACTCTGATTCCACTCCCGTAAGGATACGTAGGCACAAGATGCGATGTCTTGCCGAGTAAACTTAGAATTAACCCCCTTTATTATTTATTATTGCTTATTTATATTTTATTTATCTTTGCTATTTAATTATTTTGCTTATTATTTTGTAATTGTTTCTTGGATGTAAAGTTGTTTAATTATTTAATTATTATTATGGTTAGTAATTAGGGAGTGTAACAACATGTATGTAATATTAAAATAAATTTAGATCACTTTTAAATAAAGATAATTAAAATAAACACGTCACACACGTAAGTCGATTTTAATCGCCGTCTCACTTCCTAAGGATATCCCTCAAGTTGCCTACGAGTATTGGTTAAGTGGGGTGTATAAAGCAAGTCCCTCAAAAAGAAAATCATCAAAGTCCCTTATGGTTGCCTTTACGAATCGAGTCCCTTTCGAAAAATGATGATAGTCCCTCCAGTTTGCTTATTACACCCCACAATGGCCTTCAAAAATCCAATTGTCCCTCACATGTCCCTTAACATCCAAAGTAAGGACTACCTACTCCATTATAGTAGGGATAGTCTTACTAAGGAAAGGATAAAGAATAAGAAAGACCTTAAAACATTAGGGTAGGCTATTCCTAGATACTTGCTCACTTCAAAACTTTTTCACACTTAAACCAATTTCCAACAAAATTTTCAAACAAGTTTTTTTCACATCCATACACGGATTATTATTAAACTATTCTGAAATTTTTTTGCTATTCACACACTACACTTTCAAAACAATTCAAAAGTGAGCTTAAGTACCTAAGAGCCCATGGATAACCATGGATGAAAAGGGTGCTAACACCTTCCCTTTTCATAACCTACCCCCCGGACCCAAAATATTCTCTAAGGTCTTTCCTGTTCTTTTATAACCTTTCCTTATGGATAAAATAAAAGTCGGTGGCGACTCTTGCTATCCGCAACATTGTTTAAAGTCAGTTCTCCCACCGTGTTACAGAACTGGCGACTCTGCTGGGGACCTATTTAAGAGGGGTACCCTTAGGAATTAAGATCACTTTAAATTGTTTGCCTTGTTTGCTTTATTATTATATTGTTGGGGTGCTCTTATGTGTGAAAGGTCCTAACCCGGATCTAGTGTACCTTAGGTAAATGGCAATAGACCAAGGAAACTGTACGACGTATATCGATACGGTTGATCTGGTGGCCATAGTTAGTGTGACTTCTTGGTTGGTGCTTATATTCCTTAAGTCAAGTTGAGGATAATATTGAGGCTGCCATATGTTGTCAATGCACTAACTGACTTTTAGAACCCTAGTTAACTCATCTTGGCCTTTAGAAAGTAGTGAGGTAACCGGCTTTGGTGCAGACTGAAGTTGGTTGACACTCGATACTACGCTCATTGAGATCTTAAACTTGGAGGGTTTTGGTTGGCAAGTAAGTTGCCTTCTGAACAACCACCCTTGTGAAGGATCAATGATATTGAGATCCCTTAGAACCTGGTTACTTTTGTAGGACAGGATGAACCATCTAACTTCAGGGGAGGGTACTTGCCTTTGAACCTCATGCAAGCCTTTAAACCTAGGGCTATGGTATGACTTGTTTGTGTGTGCCACATGTTTGTGATTGAGCATGACATCATGACATCATCATGCATCATAAGCATATCATTTTCCCTAACCATTTCAAGGACCAAAGGATTTATCTTTGTTCTTTGTTGCAGGTCATGGCTTCTGCTCGTAGAAACACCATCAGGATCAACTTTGTAGGGATACCTGCTAAGCTCAAGGAGTTGGTTTCCCTAGTGCCTGATCATTCCCAGTTCAACAAGAGACATGGTCACTTATTGGATCTAGTTACTTCAGGGTTCAGTGAAGACATGATGAGTGTGCTGTTTCAGTTCTTTGACCCTAAGCACCATTGCTTTACATTTCCTGATTATCAGCTGGTTCCAACCATGGAGGAGTTCTCTAAACTTCTGGGTATACCTGTTCTTGATCAGAAGCCATTCACAGGCTTAGAGAAGGAGCTTAAACCAGAAGTTATTGCTGCAGCTCTACATCTGAAGAAGTCTGACATTGTTCTAGAGACGAGAAGTGGAGTTAAAGGTATTCTTGCCAAGGTATTCGTGGATAAAGCTCAAATGTTCTTGAAGGCTATGAGCTACGATGCTTTTGAGGAGATCTTAGCCTTATTGATTTATGGCTTAGTGTTGTTCCCCAATCCTGATTAGTTCATAGACGTTCATGCCATCAACATATTCCTGAGTCACAATCCAGTGCCTACCTTACTTGGAGACATCCTACATTCTCTTCACACCCGTACTACAAGGGCGAGAGGAACTTTGATGTGCTGCATACCTTTACTTTCTAGGTGGTTTATTTCTCATCTTCCTCGATCAGTAATGAAGAATGAGCAAGGGTTCAGATGGTCCAAGAGGATCATGTCACTTTCTCACTCAGACATCCATTGGTGCTCCAGATCTATGGAGAATGTCACCATCATTGACCATTGTGGGGAGTTTCCTAATGTGCCACTTCTAGGCATAAGAGGAGGCATCACCTACAACCCATCTCTAGCTTTACGACAGTTTGGTTACGCCCGGAGCGATGGTCCACATGACATGTTGATTCAGGGCATTGTGTTTGACTACGACAACGATCTTCAGGGTTACCGTCAGAGATTCATACGAGCTTGGGGAAAGGTAAACAGGATTGACAGCAAGACACTGGAGCCTAAGTACACTATTCCTATGGAGGCTTATCTCAGATGGGTACGATCTCGTGCTCAGACACTCATGATGCCATATCCTGCCGTCCTACCAGTTACCATGGAACCTGTTGCTGAAGGAGACACAGCTTATACCATCCTTCACCCAGACATGCCTACTGATATGGAAGACTTGCAGAGATCATGGATCCAACTGAAAGAGCAAAGGGATACTTTCGAGGCTCATTACAAAGCAAGCCAAGCAAGGATCCTAGAGCTAACAAAGCTACTTCATGAGGAACGAAACCTCAACTCATACCTCAACACAAAGAGGAAACGTCCATGGGAGACTTAAAACCCCATCTTTTGTACTTATTTCGTTTTCATTTTTTTGTAAGCCTAAAAGGCAAAACAAGTTATTACTAATAAAAAGTTACTTTCTTGTTTGTTTAAGCAAATTTAAATCCTGCGGTCCTTGAAAACATTGCATATGCATTCCCATATCATTGCATCACAGGTTTATAATTGTGCACAGGTTTCTCATCTTCTCGCTGTTTATTTCAGCAATGGCTCTTGAACAATCAGTTAAGGATCTCCAGGCACAGAATGCACAGTTCCAAGAGCTGATCCTGAACCTATCCAAGGGGCAGGATGAATTGAAGACACTGCTGGCCAAGAAGACTAAGAAGGCTAGAAGGTCTGCTGGGCTGCTCAACATGGGAAGAAGGTTCAAAGGTCCTGTCAAGACCAAGGAACATGTTGAAGACTATGAATCTGAAGAATCTGAGCAGGAGAGAGGCAGTCTCCACAACACTATGGGGGACTCTGATTCTGAGGCTAACTACTACCATGAGCCTAACGAAGACAAATTCAATATGCTGGTGGATAGAATGGATGCTATGGAATTACAGAAATCATCTGGGCTGGATTTTGAGGATTTGAGCTTGATATCTGGGGTGGTCATACCCATTGGGTTCAAAGTTCCTACATTTGTTGTCTATGATGGGGTCTCTTGTCCCAAATTGCATCTGAAGTCTTATGTCAGAAGAATGCAATCCCACACTGCTGATAAAAAGTTGTGGATCCATTTCTTTCAAGAGAGTTTATCTGGAGCTCAGCTAGAGTGGTATTATCAGTTGGAGAGTGTCAACATCAGAGATTGGAATGACCTTGCTGAAGCTTTCTACAAGCAGTATCAATACAATGCTGACTTAGCCCCCACTCGCATGCAGCTTCAAAGCATGTCTATGGGTGCCAAAGAAAGCTTTAAGGAGTATGCTCAGAAGTGGAGAGACTTAGATGGAAGAGTTCAACCCCCTTTGACTGATAGGGAGTTGGTTGATATGTTCATGTGTACGCTGAATGGTCCGTTTTACAGTCATCTCATTGGAAGCTCATCATCTGGCTTCACTGAGTTGATCATGACAGGAGAGCGAGTAGAGAATGGTATCAAGAGTGGTAAGATCCAAGTGGGCAATTCTTCATCAGGTGCTGCAAAGAAGCCTCCCACTGGGAAGAAAGAATCTAATGCTGTGTATGGTCAGCCTGATCGTAACAGAAGGCATCAGTCTGTTAGTGCAGTTCATATTTCAAATCCAACTCCTGCAACAACAGAGCAGCCTCAAGGCAACCAACAGAGGGCTAGAAGACAGTTCACGAAGATCAACATGTCAATGGCTCAGGCATTGCAACACTTGTTGAAAGCTGAACTTATTACCCTGAGGGAGGCCCCTCAGAATCCCAATGTTACCTCTCCCAAGTACAATCCCAATGCACGATGTGCATATCATTCAAACTGTCCAGGACATGATACTAATAACTGCTGGGTCTTGAAGAACAAAATTCAGGATATGATTGATGCTGGAGAAATTGAGTTTGATCCACCAGGTACTCCAAATGTGATTACAGCTCCAATGCCAAATCACGAGAAGACTGTCAACGCCATTGATGAAGATATTGATGAAGATCTGCATGTCTATTCAGTTATGGAGTTGAGCACACCATTGTCTGTTATCAAAAAGAGGTTAGTACAAGCTGGGATCTTTCCAGGTTGTCATGAAGATTGTCTATATTGTACCTATAAGCCGGATAATTGCTTCATTTTGAGAGATGGGATTCAACGTCTCATGGATAAATATACTATAGTGTTTGAAAGAAGACCAGCATCTGTAGAAAGTATGGTGGATCATCTGACTCAGGGTAAGAAAATTGAAGAGGTTGACATGGTTGACAAAGTACCACTAAGAATCACTTCAAAGGGTCCCATTAAAATCACTCATCAGGGCCCAATCAAGATTACTGCTGAAGGTCCTGTGAAAGTTGTTGCTGAAGCCAGAGTAGCTCCTCTGATCATTACCACTCCTGGTCCTATTTCTTATACATCTGACAAAGCTGTGCCTTGGCACTATGGGTCTGATGTTTACATCCATGGTGTCAAGCAGGAGCCTTTACCTGATATGCCTGTTGACATTGATAATATTGCTGGATCTAGCAAGATCACTCGTAGTGGAAGAGTCTTCTCTCCTCCAGTTGCTTCTAAGAGTGCAGTTACTCCTGCTGTTACTTCCACCACTGATGCTCGGGGCAAGGGTCCTGTTATTGAGCCTGTATCTACTGATGTGCCAGCTGCTGATGACCTCTCTAAGAAGATGGAAGAAGTATTGAAAATCATTCGCAAGAGTGATTATGATATTGTTGATCAGCTGGGGCATACTCCCTCAAAGATTTCTATGCTCTCCCTGTTATTATGTTCTGAGGCTCATGCCAAGTCATTGATCAAGTTCCTAAAGATGGCTCATGTACCCAGTGCAATTTCTGTGGACCAGTTTGAGAATTGTGTTGCTCACCTGACCTATGACAACGGGTTAGGATTTTCTGATGCTGACTTGACCCCTGCCAAGAGGGATCATAACAGGGCCTTGCATATTTCAATTGAATGCAGGGGCACTACCCTGTCTCATGTGCTGATAGACAATGGTTCCTCTCTGAATGTGTTGCCTAAGGAAGTCCTGAACAAGCTGAGTCCTGAAGATACGGTATTGAAGCCCAGTAATATTGTGGTAAAGGCTTTTGATGGTTCTAGAAGAGTAGTGCATGGGGAAATTGATCTTCCAATCAAGGTTGGCTCTCAGGTGTTCACTGCTACATTCTATGTGATGGATATTCGTCCTTCGTACTCATGTCTGCTTGGTCGTCCCTGGATCCATGGGGCAGGTGCTGTGACCTCCACATTACATCAAAAGTTGAGATATCCGGTGAATGGAAAAGTTGTTACTGTCTTTGGAGAGGAAGAATACTTTGTCAGCCATGTAAACACTTTCAAGTATCTGGAAGTAGAAGGTGAATACATTGAAACTCCATGTCAGTCATTTGAAGTGGTTCCCTGGGCTGTTAAGGATTGTGGGACTCCTCCTGCTGTGAAGAAGGTTCCTGTGGTCATCAGAAACCCTCCAATAATGGCAATGGCCTCCCTCAATGATGCAAAAGCTGTGGTGGAAGAAGGTGGTGGTACTATTTGGGGTCAGCTTCCTGATATTCCATACAAGTCTGACAAGTTTGGTTTGGGTTTCACTGCAGAGTCCCAGAAGGCTGTCCGTCGTGCCCGTGCTGTTCGTATCACCAATCAAGGGGTTATCAATGCTGTGGGAGATCAAGATGAAGACTACAACTTGGAGGCATGGATTTTTCCTACTGTGGGTGCTGGACTCAATAATTGGACAGCTGAAGATGTTATCCCTATCTCCCTTAGTCAGGAGTAAATACTATTACTGTGTTATTTCTGGAACAATTAAAACTTTCGAGCCATGTGCCTTACCCGGGGCACAATGGTGTGCTTGTTACGGGTTGTTATTTCATTTGCATACTTCATTCAATAAAATCAGTGGACGTTTCGTTTTCGTAAATATTGTGTTCCTTGTCTTTCTTTTTCCTTTTATTTTTGCTTTATCAGCTATGTGTTCTTACACACACCCACGTCACTAAAATGCAGATCCTCATCCACTCTGGATCCAGTTGATAACAGTTCTACTATTGCCAATTACAATTTCGAGAATCCGATCTATCAAACTGAAGACGGAAACGAGGACGATTGTGAAATACCTGTAGGGCTTGCTAGGTTGTTACAACAAGAAGAGAAAGCTATACAGCCACATGAAGAGCCAGTCGAAGTTGTGAATCTGGGAACTGAAGAAAACAGAAAAGAGGTCAAGATAGGGGCTGATTTAGAGGACAGTGTCAAGAGCAGGTTGATTCAGATGCTACGTGACTATGTGGAGATCTTTGCTTGGTCTTATGAAGATATGCCAGGGTTGGATACAGACATTGTGGTTCACCGTTTGCCGGTGAAAGAAGATTGTCGTCCAAAGAAGCAGAAGGTTCGTCGTATGCGTCCTGAAATGTCAGAAAAGATCAAAGCAGAGGTAATGAAACAATTCAATGCAGGGTTCTTGGCCGTAACTTCTTATCCTCAGTGGGTTGCAAATGTGGTACCAGTTCCTAAGAAAGATGGTAAGGTACGTATGTGTGTAGACTACAGAGATCTGAACAAGGCTAGCCCTAAAGATGACTTTCCACTTCCTCATATTGATATTCTGGTAGACAACACTGCTCAGCATAAGGTATTCTCTTTTATGGATGGTTTCTCTGGTTACAATCAAATCAAGATGGCACCTGAAAATATGGAGAAGACTACATTTGTGACACAGTGGGGCACCTTTTGCTATAAGGTAATGCCATTTGGTTTGAAGAATGCAGGGGCAACATATCAGCGTGCTATGGTGGCTTTGTTTCATGATATGATTCATCATGAGATAGAGGTATATGTGGATGATATGATAGCCAGGTCTCAGAATGAAGAACAACATCTTGATCATCTGCACAAGTTATTTGAGAGGTTGAAGAAATACAGGTTGAGATTAAATCCAAACAAGTGTACTTTTGGAGTTAGATCTGGAAAGCTCCTGGGTTTCATTGTCAGTGGAAAAGGTATTGAAGTGGATCCTGCAAAAGTGAAAGCTATACGAGAGATGCCAGCTCCCCGTACTGAGAAGGAGGTTAGAGGTTTCTTGGGACGATTGAACTACATTGCAAGATTTATTTCCCAATTAACTACCATCTGTGAGCCAATCTTCAAGTTGTTGAAGAAAGATCAGGTGATGGAATGGAATGATGAGTGCCAGACTGCCTTTGATGAAATCAAGAGATATTTGCTATCAACACTCCAGAACATGTCACAAATGTCAAATCTATGCTGATAAAGTACATGTACCTCCATTTCCATTGAATGTGTTGACTGCTCCTTGGCCCTTTGCCATGTGGGGCATTGATATGATTGGTGAGATCAAGCCTACTGCTTCTAATGGGCATCGTTTCATCCTGGTTGCTATTGATTACTTCACGAAGTGGGTAGAGGCAGCTTCATTTGCATCTGTGACTAAGAATGTTGTGGCTCGGTTCATTAGGAATAATCTCATATGTAGGTATGGTATCCCTGAAAGGATTATCACTGACAATGGCTCTAATCTGAACAACACTATGATTACTGATCTCTGTACGCAGTTCAAGATTAAGCATCACAACTCTTCTCCGTATCGTCCAAAGATGAATGGGGCAGTTGAAGCTGCTAATAAGAACATTAAGAAGATTGTACAGAAGATGACTGTTACTTACAAGGATTGGCACGAGATGTTACCATTTGCTCTGCATGGTTATCGTACTACAATACGTACTTCAACAGGGGCAACCCCATTCTCCTTAGTCTATGGTATGGAAGCAGTTCTGCCTATTGAAGTTCAGATCCCCTCCTTGAGAATTATGAAGGATGCAGGCTTGGATGAAGATGAGTGGATTCAGACTCGACTTGACCAGATAAATTTGATTGATGAGAAAAGGTTAGCATCAGTTTGCCATGGCCAGATGTACCAGAAACGGATGATCAAAGCTTTTAACAAGAAGGTTAAGCCAAAGGTATATCAGGCTGGTGACTTGGTAATCAAGCGTATCATATTACCACAGGGTGATCCTAGGGGCAAGTGGACTCCAACATATGAGGGACCATTTGTAGTCAAGACAGTGTCCTCAGGAGGTGCCATGATACTGACTACAATGGATGGTGAAGACTTCCCACAACCTGTAAACGCAGACATAGTTAAAAAATACTACGCATAAAAAGAGACCCGCTAGGTTGACAGGCCTAGGCAAAAATAAGGGCATCCCGGCAAACCAAAAGGGTTTGGGCAAAAATTAGGGATATATATATAAAAAGATGTACACCCGGCAAGTCGAAAACCTGAAAAGGCGGCTTGGGCAAAAAAGGGTATCCCGGTGGATTGAAAACCTGAAAGGGCAATCCAGGCAAAAGTTAGGGATTAAAGCGTATGACTATGTCTCGTTTGGATCACTCATGAAACTGCAACCAGTTGTACTACTTACTCAAGCTCAAACAGATAAAGCTCAATCCAATCGTTTCCGTCTCAACAGCAAGAAGATGAGATACTTGAGTGGCAATAGTAGAATTGAAACTCAATAGGATTATTTCCCACATAGCTGATTCTTTTTGTAAAGCTTCATGACAAAATTCTCTTACTAGGGTTTATGTCTCCTTGTACAAACTTACCCGTGTATGGGTCACTTTTGATATAAATAAATTCCATCTTTTGAATCCAGATTCACTTTTACCCTATTTACATAAGCGAAACGTCCATTGGTTGTGTTTGAATGTATGTATGCCTTTGAATATGATTGATGTTTACCAGAAACGCATGTATGCTTTTAAGATGATTGATGTTTACCAGAAATGCATGAAAATGCAGTAATAGTATTTACTAAGGACGAACGAGGGAAGGATTTCAACGAAGCTTCGCCGGTTCATCTTTACAAGACAGTTACAAACCATCAGTAGGACTAATCCATTTTCACAAAGTCTAATCTCCCCTGGAATTTATATCCATCTCTTTTATCCTCATACGGATATACGGGAAATTACTTTCCAATAAGGGCACGATGAACGAAGACGGGATGTTATACTTATCCTACTATCAAACGAAAACGAAGGTTATCTATACCCTACTATCCCCAACAACGGGAGGTTATCTATACCTTGTTATCCCCAACAACGGGAGGTTATCTATACCTTGTTATCCCCAGCAGACGGAGGGTTATATATTCTTCAACAACGAATCGGGATTTATTTTCCTTGGCCGAGCAGTTGTTATACAAGGATATCCAGACACTTCCAGCAGTGTCATAGCATACATACATCATTTACATCATACCATAACATATATGTCTATAGTACATTACCTAAGTGCATCATGTCATACATGCATACATAAAGCATAAACTAATGTTGTTATACAGAATGCTACCTTGTTTTCAGGTTAATTATCCAACAAACAATCTTATGATCTTTGGGACTGCTTTATTGTAACCTCAGGTTGCTTTATCCTCCTGATGAGCTTCTTATTACTTTGGGACTGCTTTATTGTAACCTCAGGGTTATTTTATCCTCCTGATAGCCTCTCATGACTTCAAGACTGCTTTAGAGCTACTGATTGCTCTATCCTCCTGAAATCATCCTATTACTTCAAGACTGCTTTAGAGCTATTCATTGCTCTATCCTCATGAGGTCATATTACTACTTCAAGACTGCTTTAGAGCTATTCATTGCTCTATTCTCCTGAAGCCATCTAATTATTTCAAGACTGCTTTAGAGTTCTCCATTGCTCTATCCTCCTGAAATTACATTATTATTTCAAGACTGCTTTAGAGCTATCCATTGCTCTATCCTCCTGAAATCATTACTTCAAGACTGCTTTAGAGCTATTGATTGCTCTATCCTCCTGAAGACATATCACATTATTATTCAAGACTGCTTTAGAGCTGTTGATTGCTCTATCCTACTGAAGCCATTCTATACTTCAAGACTGCTTTAGAGCTATTGATTGCTCTATCCTCCTGAAGCCATTATTACTTCAAGACTGCTTTAGAGCTATTGATTGCTCTATCCTCCTGAGGTCAGATTTATCACTTCAAGACTGCTTTAGGGTTTATCATTATTGATTGCTCTATCCTCATGAAGACATGCTGTTACATCAGTATTACTCCAGACTCCTGACAGTTCTCATTATACTACTGAAGAACTTTCCCCTAGTGGCATCTTTAAGCCCACTCAATCATGTTCAACCAACCATCAATATCACTCCATGCACTGGTGAGTGCAAATTTTTGGGCTTTTGTGTTCAATCCCCTTCAACCTTCCAGGTTACGACTGGCAAATATACCAATCTAACCCCTCAGGTTTCAGAAAATTGAACAGGGGCAGCTGTTGCACCCAAAAATTTGCCCTCACAATACAAGACTTTGTGTTCCAAGAAGGTTCACAAAATTCACAATTGGTCAGAAGAGTTGACAATTCCCTCAGACAATGCACCTCCTAAGCAGTGCAATCCAAAACTAGGGTTTTGACTTTAATCAGGCTAAATGGACTTCCAAGACTTCAAGTGAGCTTCATAACATCTTATATGTGTATAAGAACCCCCATGTCAAGTTTCAAGACTTTTCTCAAAAGTTTGCTCAGTCAGATGATCAGATAAGTCAAAAGCAGTCAATGCAGTTAAAAGGTCAAACTGAGGTCAACTGTGGTCAAACCAAAGTCAAACTTCATGAGTTTTTTTTTGCCAACATCAAAGAGAGGTAAATATCATATGGCATGCATTTTTTTTCTAAAAAGTAAAAATCGCACAATTGGCAGGAGGACATGTGTAAGGAGTTATGAGTGTGAGAGGTTGAGAGTTCGAATCTCACCTTGTCTTTTTTTTTGTTTTTTATTATTTTTACTCTAAATTTTTCTATCTTTCATTAAAAAAATAACAAAAATAGTTTTTTATTATTATTTAATTATTATTTTCGTATTTTAATTAAATCATTTTTAAAATATTATTTTTTTCACTTTTTTTCTAAATTATTCATAAAAATATCCAAAAAATCATAAAATAAAAAATATTGAAAAAAATTTTTTTATAATATTTTTATTTTAGGAATCAATAGGATTATTAGTTTTTATTTTAAGTTTATTTTAATTATTTTAAATTATTTAAATTTTATTTTTTCTTAACTAATTATTTAGTTTGGGCTTTAAAATGGGCTTTAGGGGACATTATTGACAATTTGGTGTTAACCCTAATTTGTTCCCTATATATCCATGTGTTGCCTTGTTGGAAAAGAGGAGAGAATGAAAAAAACCTAAGAGGAGTGAGTGTCGTTTGCCCGTTATTTAGTTTTCTTCTTCATCCATTACTATTGTTTTCTTTTTCTTCATCGTTTACCGTTATTTCTTTCCTTCATCTATTTACTGTTGTTTCTTTTTCTTCATCTTTTACCGTTATTTCTTTTTCTTCATCTATTACCGTTATTTCTTTTTCTTTATCTATTACTATTACGTTTATATATATATAATTTTTAATTGTTAGAGTTTATATATATAAGATTTTTGATCGAATTATGTCGATACGATGTTTGCACATTTGTGTGCATGACGCGTGACATTTGTGTTAGTTCGATCTGGTTGCGATGATCGCATTTTTGTGTGAGCAATAATACTATTTTTTGCTTAATTTCTTTTTCTTTGCGATAAATTTTGTTTCGTCCGATTTAGATCTGGTTGCGATGAGCGCATTTCTGCGTTAGCAACATTGTTGGTTTATTTGGGCACATTTAAAATTCATTATTGCTTTATTATTATTATTATTATTATTATTATTATTATTATTATTATTATTATTATTATTATTATTATTATTATCATTATTTATTATTATTATCATTATTATCGTTATTATTACCATTATTATTATTATTGTTATCATTAATTTATTAAAATTTGTTATAATATAAAAATCTGTTTTTTAAAATAAATAACATTAACATCTTTTCCAAATTAATATGAAAACCTATTATTTTTAAGAAAAAACTTTTTTTAGATAAATTTAAAATAATAACTAAAATCTTTTTTTTAAAATAATAACTAGAACCGTTATTTATTTTATTTTTATTATTGTTCAATTCAAATTTCATTATCATATTGTATCTGCTCCTCTCATGTAACCTCGCGAACTTAACAATCACTCTTTAAATTCTGCATTTAAATCTCTGTTTGCATGATTCAGTTATCTCACGCGTTTACTATTATTTCTGTCACATTGCACACATCCGAAGGTTAGGTCTAACTGTTTGGCCGCCGCGCCAATAGTCCGTAAAACTTCACACATTCAATTTCAAATCCTCAAAACTACAAACTACAAACCCTAATTTTCACAAATGCCTCGCCGCAGGCAAAATTACAATTTTACCCTTAGCATTAGGTCAAAGAGCCGCCGCGCTCATTTTAGGGTTTCCCGCCGTGGAATCCCTAATTTAACCCTAATTACAACTTAACATTTCAACGTAGAGATTTGGAGTTTCTACACTCCACGTAAGCGTGTCCTTAAGATGCGTTTATTCCCTTGAGACCTTGACCACAGTCAAGAAGTTTCTAACCTCCCTATTGAGGGGAACTACGATTACTCTGATTCCACTCCCGTAAGGATACGTAGGCACAAGATGCGATGTCTTGCCGAGTAAACTTAGAATTAACCCCCTTTATTATTTATTATTGCTTATTTATATTTTATTTATCTCTTGCTATTTAATTATTTTGCTTATTATTTTGTAATTGTTTCTTGGATGTAAAGTTGTTTAATTATTTAATTATTATTATGGTTAGTAATTAGGGAGTGTAACAACATTGTATGTAATATTAAAATAAATTTAGATCACTTTTAAATAAAGATAATTAAAATAAACACGTCACACACGTAAGTCGATTTTAATCGCCGTCTCACTTCCTAAGGATATCCCTCAAGTTGCCTACGAGTATTGGTTAAGTGGGGTGTATAAAGCAAGTCCCTCAAAAAGAAAATCATCAAAGTCCCTTATGGTTGCCTTTACGAATCGAGTCCCTTTCGAAAAAATGATGATAGTCCCTCCAGTTTGCTTATTACACCCCACAATGCCTTCAAAAATCCAATTGTCCCTCACATGTCCCTTAACATCCAAAGTAAGGACTAACCTACTCCATTATAGTAGGGATAGTCTTACTAAGGAAAGGATAAAGAATAAGAAAGACCTTAAAACATTAGGGTAGGCTATTCCTAGATACTTGCTCACTTCAAAACTTTTTCACACTTAAACCAATTTCCAAACAAAATTTTCAAACAAGTTTTTTTCACATCCATACACGGATTATTATTAAACTATTCTGAAATTTTTTTGCTATTCACACACTACACTTTCAAAACAATTCAAAAGTGAGCTTAAGTACCTAAGAGCCCATGGATAACCATGGATGAAAAAGGGTGCTAACACCTTCCCTTTTCATAACCTACCCCCCGGACCCAAAATATTCTCTAAGGTCTTTCCTGTTCTTTTATAACCTTTCCTTATGGATAAAATAAAAGTCGGTGGCGACTCTTGCTATCCGCAACATTGTTTAAAGTCAGTTCTCCCACCACGTGTTACAGCCCCCGCACTACATCCTAATAAAGGTCAAAGTGGGGTTAATGTAACTATGGTCCTCAATATCATAGGCTCCAACATCGAATATAGTGCATGTTTTCACGATTAAAGACTCGTTCAACAATGCATCTTTCGAGAGAGCCTCAATTGAGCGTGATTTTCAAGGTCAGCTTGGTCGGGATTCTACCCCCTATAAGCCTCTTTGAATATATCACTATCCTACCTTAAGTTCACTCAGTCCGGGTGTAGGAGTTTGTCTCACCACTCAAAGGTATCAACCCAAAGAAATAAAGAACACAAACAAGTAAGCAAGTAAACAAGTAAGCAATAAACGAATATAAAAAGCAATAAAGAAATAAAACAAGATAGGGAGACCCATTGAGTGTTCCCTCAGTGAAGTCGCCATTTCTGTCGCGGTGAAATTTGGATACCAAACTATTGATTAGTTTGAATCTTTAATTCAATTTGCAACCCGAACTTTGATTTGTCCAAAGGAAGGGATAAAGATCGAAATTCTCACAATGCAATGCAAAATGCAAGGTTTAGAGAGTTATAGGTTTGGGGGTTGGTTAAACTTAGGGAAGGTGCTAGCATCTTAAGTTTCTGTAGTACTCTACAGGAACCTCTTGTTTTATATTTTTTATTGCTAAGTGTTTATCTACTTAAAGGTTGAAAAACCTAGGGGTTTATTTCTAAGTATACTCGATAAGATGTCGCATCTTATGCCTACATATCCTTACGGGAGTGGAATCAGAGTATTTTGTAATTCCCCTAAAGGGTTTGAGGAGTTCTTTGACTGTGGCCAAAGTTCCTACGGGTTTAGGATAGTTGTTTGATTGGTTTTAGGAGACAAGGTTCGTTATCCTTTTAAGGGAGATTTAACTGCCACAAGTTGTAGGAAAATAGTCTTTGCATCGTCTTAAGAAAAGGGTTTAAGTACTCGGATTGTTTGACGAGTATGTCATTATCTCTCTTAAGGCAAAGTCCCTACGGCTTGATTGTATTGATGTGGGGTGGAGATTCTATCTCGCTTAAGATGATTTGGCATCTTTCTCTAATGTGTTTGAATGTTGTATTGAGTTGTTGTTTGTATTGTGTTTAATTATTTTCCTATGTTGTAAAATAAAGAACAGTCCTTCCTATGGGGTAGGATCTATCCTAGGAGATCGACTTGAATGGGATCAAGGATCAAGCGGGAGTATGATGTAAATGATGTGCACTACACACGATTGTTGAATCATGTGTAGGTTTTTCCTTTGGACGGAATGCGATGCGTGAATATAAATTGATGATGTAATTTTACGGTAAATAAAGTTGTGGAAGAATAATGGGGAAATAAAGCATACATGTACGCATGAAAGCGATGAAGTGTAGGTGAATGTGTCGTGAAGTGGGTGTGCACGATTGAATTGGTTTTACGATGTTGATTGATTTTAAGCGGATTGGTTAATTTCGGTTTGAATTAGAAGAAAATGTTTGATTGATTTTTGATGAGGGCTGCTTTGAAAAAGAGTTGATTTAATTTTAGGAGTTTATTTGATCATTTTTAAGAAGATTAATTGGAGAAATTATCTTAAGGAAAAAAATGTGAGATTTTGTTATTATTATGTGGAAAAAGAATATTATTAAAGTCAAAAATTTAATTAGAAAAAGGGTTTAAAGGATTATCATAAAAAAAATGAGTTAATTATAAAATAGTTGGTTTTTATTATTTGTCTTATTGAATAAATTTATTTAAAATGTGACATGGGTTTTTTTTTAATAGATAAAATTGATAAATAGATTTTGAAAAGTTGCTAGTTGTTTAATTAAAAAGGTTAGTTAAGGTGCATTAGTTAAATTATATTAAGTAAATGATTATACTAATAAAAAGATTAAAGATTTAATTATTAGTTAAATAAAGTAAAGAAAATGATTATTATAAATGATTGTTTTAATTAAAATAGTTTTTTTTTAAAAGGGTTGTTAATTAGAGTTAAGTGGGTTAATGAATAATTAGGTGTGGTTTAGTGGTGATTAAGTGGTGTATGTGATATTAGTGTTTGATTAAGCATTATATTACACAAATAACAAAACAAACAGAAACAGAAACGGAAACGCGAAACTCTAATGCCCAAATTGATCGTCTTCCTCATTCTCTCATCTCCTCTATCTTCCTTACTGCTCCCTCGACCTTTTCAATCACCATTCCTTCATTTCTTTCGTTCCTGAAACACAAATAGAGAACATCAAACAACTCAATAATCTCAATAAGATCAGAGGTTTACCGAAGGTTGTTGGTGGCGGCGGGATCGAACGAAGACGGAGTGAATTCGCGGCAACGGTAGATGACGAAGATGGATGTTTCATCGATGAGGCTCGCAGCGGCGCACGAGGGTTTCGTCAACAGGATAAGTGTTTCTTCTCCGTTTCTTGAACTTTTTGAGTTTGACCTTTTTTGGTAGCTCTAGGTTTTTTTTCCCGATTTTCTCTTCTTTACCCTCTCTTTATATAGGCCTCAGAATAATAACGTCTTTGATTGATGCTTTGAATGCTGATTGATGTTTTCCAAATTAGGGTGAATCAGATTCGAAAACATTCCTAATTCGTCTGATTGCTATAATGACTTATCAATCTCTGATTTTGTGATTTAATTGAAATTGGATTTGATTTTTTTCTGAACCGAATCTTTATTTCCTCCAGTGGATATTCTTCAATGATTCTTGCTAATCCAATCGCTATCTTTCGGCAGGTGCAAATGGTAAGATACTTTGGGCCAGGGGATATACACACGGCCCAGGGCAAACTCTGATACTGGTGGTGTGAAGAGATGTGGTGAGCCCAAGGTCTTATCTAAGTCATCAAGGGAAAGACTTCTCTAGTTTTCATTTACACGGTCATTTAAGTTGGAGTTTTCGCTCGAAGGTTCTTGACTTGAAGTTGAGATGACGTTTAGTATATGTTCTGTGCTATTCATCCCGGTTGGGTCAGTTTGGAGTTCTCTAAGAATAAAGGAGGATAATCTACAAGGTAACTTTCTGAATTATCACTAGTTTGATGCGTATGGTGTTATCTCGTATCTGTTCTAATCCAGTCTTATTGTTTCGTGTGTTGAGGAGGGTGCTTGGAAGCATAGTCGAGGGTGCTGCTGTCATGGTTAGAGCATTCTAATTCTCTTTCAGTTCACATGTGAACCGTTACCTCCAACTGCAACATGACGACGGTGCCGGTGATGATAATGTTAGTGATGATACTAGAACTCTGTTGCCCTGTTGGATGAAGGATAGCTCAAGATCCAAATCTACCTGAGCCTTTGTTGGAGGATCATCGGCAGCATTAGGCAGTGCTTTCTCATGGGCACAGTAAGTCTCAGATAGTTCTCGTCGTTGAATTCCTGGCGAGAATGGTTTCGTATCTCTAGCAATTGATTTTCTTATACTTGAAAATGGATTTGTTGACAGGTATGGTAATTTTGAAGCATGGCCAAATGTTCAGGTTCGTCTTGCTGGAAAGGAAACTTTGATTGCGTTAGTTTGGAGTTGGCTGTGCGGTACGAACTCCTTTAAGCTTCGGTGTATTCTTACTCACAATGGTTTTAAATAGATGATTTCTTAGTCTTATTTACAGATTAAGTAAACTGCTGCTAGCTAAGACAGCACAACGATGGCTATCAAATTATTGGTGCTTTCTTCATCAGGTAATCAAATTTAAGTCCAACTCTCAACCGACTGGTGTCGCATTGAAGCCACTTTATATTCACGTATTGCAGTTACTCTTATGCAGGAAAAGGATGGTTACTCTGTCATCGAAGCTTGTGAGTTCCACGTGCAAATTGTTGAAGAAGACACAGCTGAGCAGGCGCATTAGGATTCAGAGAGATGGTTGTGGTGCATGTGATGTCTTAAAGACACACGACTTTCTCTGTCTGGAATATGGACTAGCTGTAATTGTTTGAGTTGTTTTCTTTCTTCCATCATGAATTGGTAACATCCTTTGTTGTTGCTGCAGGTTTAGTTCTAGATGAACGATGGCATGGTTGCAATTTGTAGCACGAGTCGCTAACAGAGTTGATATTGATCACCATATACCAATTTATTGGTTGAGTAGGACAAACCGAAAAGGATTTCTCTGAGAAGGAAAACTAGAAAGACACTTGGATAGGTTTCCTCTTGGTATGCTTGTAACCTTTTTCTTTTGTCCTCTTGTAAATGTATGAGTATTTGAAAATGGTTATATATGATTTGTTGCTGATGATTCTGCCCTCATGTTAACTATTTATACCCTGCTTCAAGTTTCAGGTCATACAGGTCAATCTTGTCCGACAGCAATGGCCGGTGTTAGCTTGTATTTCCAACTTAACCAACTTTCTAGAGCTTTCACTGTAAGTGGTTTTAACTGTGCTTCGTTAGTGGTTTTAGCAAGATGACAAGTATTGGTGAATGAACTCGTTTATTACGTCCTTCATTGTAGGTTTGGCGATTTGTGAGGATGGCCCATAAGATGAAAGTTCGTGTGCTGATTCTGCCTAAGCCGGCTCGGTGTATGATCGTATTCTTCCCTTGTGGGATACTGAAGACATTTTGGTTAAAATGTTATGTCACCTTCACCTACGGGTATGTCGACGAAACAAGTTGGGGGAAAGCAGCGTCTCTAAGTCATGATGTGCGTTCAAAAGAAAAGGAAACGGTCAAGTTGCTGGTGAGCTGAGGACATTTGAAAAGTAAAGTTCTAATTTAGTTGCAGAATTTGAGTGACTGTGTAATATTTGGAGTGAGCTGGGAATAGTGGTCCCTTTAAGTCCTATTTGTAGCATCTTTTGAATCCTGTTGCCTCTTTGTAGGGTGATAATTTAAAAGTAAAAGTGTATGATTTGTACTTTATGTGAGGCCTAATGGTCCAACAGCAGGCACCACTTAAATAGCAGTAAAACTCATTTGTTTTATTTTATTAATGCTATCATCCTCTTCAATTGTTTTCCGCCTTCTATGCGTTTGTAATCTTGCTAATATTCCCATACAAGGAGTGTAATTACAAGAAGGTACCTTAGGACAACGAAACCCTCATGGCCTAGTGTGCAAACGTTCGCCAAGCATGAACATAGAATGAGGAATCTTTACTTAGTTAACCACCTTAATCCGTCCACGTCGAATTCAAAGAACAAAATAAATAAGGGCCAAGCTGTCGGAGAAACGGAGTCTTGAAAGCCCAAATCAATCCACATGAAAGCATCAATGGAAATTGAAGTAGAATGAGCTAAATCTTTGCCACCAAATCCAATAGCAATGCTTGATATGGGTTGTAACACGTTGAATTTAAATTTTCATGAATGGTCTTCACATCGCACTGGGAGCTATAAATGTTTTGATTACCACGAGCCCACGGCCCCATTCCCCGATACGAACTTGTCTTGACAAGTCCTTTGTGATTGACGGAGGATAAACTCAATAGAACTTGCCAAAGATGTCCTTAAAGCAGAAATGACCCTGCACATACTTGTTAGTCGTGAAAAAAAAACATACACATGAAAATAAAGTCAAATAACAAAAAAAAACGCGCAAACGGAGGTGGGATCGTGTGGTCAAAAATTAGGGTGTGACACCACTTTTCCTGAAAATCACTTTTTTTTAAAATTACTTTTCTCTCTCTGGCTGGAATTTGAACAGGTTCTGCCGGGTCCGGGCCGAGGTTGAAAAATAAGTCGGGAGCTGGCTTCGACTTCGTCGTTGCCCTCCCGACGTACCCAATGATGAAATTAAACCAAAGGTATCAGATTACAACCAAAAAACCATTTTTCTCGGTTATCGATTTTTTTGTGCAGGTTTGGGAACGATAAAGTCGAGGAATCGGACGCGAAGACGAATTTAGGACAATTAGGAATTTTTAGGAATTAAGGATTTATTTTGTAATTAATCTTGTAATTGGAACTATTATTGTAATATTATAATAAAAATAGAATTTAAATGAATAAATACAATTTTATTATTTTTCCCAATCCATTTCTCTGATTAAATTTCCTAATAAAATCTTCGATTAAAATCTCCGAATAACTTCTCTAAATAATTGTCCGCTTAACTCATACGAATAAATTAAATTTATCCGATTAACTCCTCCAAGTACGTTCGTCCAAATGAAATCGTCTGACTAAATTTATCCAAATAAAATCAACTGCTTAAATCTATACAAATAGATTCAACTGATTCCATTTACCCAACTAAATTCGTCCTACTAAGCCAAACTAAACTCATTCAGATAAATTCAAAATAAACTCATTCAAAATAAACTCATCCAAATAAATTCACCCGACTAGTTTCCTCTAGTTAAAACTCGTCTGATTAAATTAATCGATTAAGCTTTGCCATTCCAAACTCCGAATTTGAAAAATTAACCATCCTGCACAATTTAAATTCAACATAACCGAGCTCAAACAAATCCCTTGCAAATTATTTCGAACTCGTTATTAACGTCAGTGAATATGGCCGTGAACAGATAAGCAGAGAAATTCAGTTAAAACGGCAAAGTGAAATGTCTTCCGTCTTGAAAATTCAAACCACCTATCGAACGTTTCAACTGGGCATCCTGAATCAACTCGGCTAATATCATGATCAAGGCAAAAGATGTTCATTATAAATTCAACGCGACCCGAAATTCCACTGTTCCCTTAAAATTGACCGTTGACCAGTGGAAAGCAGAGAAACGTGCGTCTGTCAAAGTAAATTCTTCAACGCAAAATCTTCGCAATGATTCGACCTACCGATATCTTAACATATTCAACTCTAGATGGCTTAGGGATCAAACAACATTTAGGAAAACCGCCTGACGACTGAATCTCGGCTCTTGAACAAAATGCTGGGTCACGAGAAATCTGACGTCGAAACTGTCGTAAAATTTTGCTCATCATCAAACAAGTCACATGACTCAGAGACGTAAACCCCAATCGCTCGAGGGATTCCTGAAGATGACTCAGCTTCACAATTGTCAGCGGGCTGCAAATAAATGACCATTTTGTCCTTCACCTATTAAACCGCGCACAGTGTGATTTTTCCTGCCAAACCAACAAACTGAGCAAACTGGTTAGTAGTTAGTTACAATGCAATGCAGGATGAGATGACGTGCGAAATGAACCTAATAATCTCAGGGAAAAATTTGGGGTATTACACAATCCAAAGAGCCAATCCACTAGATACTACAATTTCCCCCTTCGAAAAATTGTGGCAAAATAACTATTCAAGATAAATATCACTTTTTCCATCAGAGCAAGTGACAACCAGTAGAAGTACTAGAATATTAGAGCAATCAATCAGTAGCAACAACCATCTTCTAAATTATCAGAGTTAAGCTTAGTAGTGGACAGTTAGAAGCTTCAACATTTAGATTCTTACACATAATCTATTCAATTGCTCCAAACCAAACAGAAATCATGCAATCATTCACATAATTAGTCATTCATGAATCTCGTTAGCTCATAGCTAGTAACATACAATCCTACTAACTAACATATATCAACATGCAATCATTCACATACTTAGTCATGCACACATAAGAAATTAGTAGTTTCTATCAAAATATGCAAGGAATACTACTAAATAAATATGTTTTCACAGATAAAATGGCCAAATGTCTTTCCCGATTCTATAACATATGAGCACATCATTAGTACATACCCATATGGTTAGTTATAAACAAACACGAGTTACCTCAACAACACAATTGCTACTCCCCCTTTTTGCCATGATTTGGAAAAGGAATGGAAAAAACAACTATCTTCAGAGATCAAAATAACATCCAACCCAAAGCATTACAAATTAGTAGCATAGAGTCAAAATACTAGTGCCATCATTGTCTTCAACAACTGATCATCATTATGAAGCTCCATAAGCCCATTATACATCAGCGCCAAAAAATCTTCTGCAACCTTTTTTTACAGATTCTCCTTCTTACATAGTTCCCTTTTCATAATTTTATCAATAAAGGGAACCTTGATTCTTCCTAATCAATTCAAATTTGATGATGAAAGTTTCACAAACTTTCCTTTATCAAAAACTTTCCTCAGCCCCTTGACCATATTATCATATCTAATCATTATAAAAAATCTTCATGGTTTCTTCTCCTAGATCCCTTTCATCTTTAAACCTTCTTCGAAGAGCATATTTCCACTTGTGAAAGAAAAAATTCCCGATGGAACGACACATTATCCATGTGAGTAGAGGTGACATCCACACGAAATCTATTTCCTCAACCTTTCTCCTTAAGGTGGGTAAAATGCCTTGGACCTTTGCTTCAACATTTTTCTTAGATTCACTTATTTAACAAGTTTTTCATTCACTTCAGAAATAACAAGGCCAACCTGTTTATCCTTCCACTGAGTTGGAGACTCAGTCACCAACATGCCACGCAGGTTTTTTGATACATCCTTGTTGACATCTTCATTACCCTTTTTGATGACATCATTAATCATTTGATTGTTACACAACTATTGAGTGCAACTTCTATCAACATAAGTGCCTTGACAACCATATGCATAGTTCTTCACTTGAAAATAAATAAGGCAACTTACATCTTCTACAATGCTTAACTCAAAGTCAGAGTGCATTTGATGAACTACATGCTCCAGCATGTTGTCTGACAGGACACCATCATACATGAGAGCTCTCTCAAGACTCTCACTGTCTTTCACAATTACTTCCTCCAGCAGTTGAGCATATTTTTCAAATGTCAAAGCCGCTTTTAGAAGCATCCTTTCAGGGGCTAAATACTTCAACTTCAGCATAATATCCTCATAAAGGAGAGACACATTATAAAGGTCAGCATCCTTAGTAAAACTTTCATTGACTAGTTCAGACCCATCATGAACTTCCTTGTTCATATGGGTAGAACTAGCACAATCATTGACAATATCATCAATGTTTTCCTTCCCTTTATGATCCTTTTCATGAGTAGCCTTATCACAAGACTTAGTCAAAATCTTCTTCAACATGTTGAAAAAAGGAAAGTCTTCAACTTTCACGTTCAAGTTACTATTAAGGAAGGTACTTTATTTATCCATCTTGATAGGTCTAAGCTTCAAGATATATGACATTTTAGGTCTCAAACTGATGGTTCCAAAAGTATAAGTATCCCAAACACTCCTATCTTCTTTAGCAAGTAGAAAATTATTTCCTAGCAAGACAATAACAACTTGCTCCATAACAAGACCTATGATATCACACACTTCATCCTTATGGGGAGTCATATCAACTATGTATCATGTGTCCTTGGTAAACAATCCATACACATTGCTATCTATCACGCAAACTACAAATAACCTTCCATCCTTACTTATCATATCTTCACATAATGTTTCCCCGTGATCAAGGATATTAACAACACCAACATCTCCATTAGCATAATCAACCTTATCATCTTCATAGATATGATCATCATTCTTCTTAGGATTTTGAGACTCAATCAACATGTCAAACAAGATATCTGACATAGTTTTATCAACATCTTGATTTCTCAAATTAGATTCCCGGGATTCTTCACTAATAGACATGTGAATGAGATAATGATTTCTCATAACCCCATACAAGAGTGAGACTTCAATCACAATTCCTCTAGTAACTAGATCAGTCTCATCAGCCTGTGGAAAGTTGTGGAGAGTAATATATGGAACAAATTTCTTGTCAAATAGCCCATGACCGGACTTCAAGATATTAAGAGTAACACCAATTCCAGTTTTGCCAAACATACAAACATGTTTCTAGTTAAACAAAACTCCAGACATATGAGAAGGAAATCCATAATTCCTATTCTTCTTCAATTCTTTCATCTTAAGCACTACTGGTTGTTTAATGTTAGGAGAACCTCCAACCTGGCCATCAACATTCCCTTCAACAACAACTCCTCGCTTGAGTCTCATAAATTCTATATGTGGTAAATTAGAAGCACGAGTAAGATGGTGGACCAACTTGAATGACATCTTGGTTTGCTTCTCATCTTGGCACATGTTATGAATTTTACCTTATTCAATCTTGATATTTAAAAACCCCTTAACACCATCTTCAAATATGATCTCCTTCATGCTAACTTTGGATGAGGACTGAGAAATCCACATATAACAATTATCTTTGGATCTTGAACCCTTCATAAACAAAACTTGATATTTTCAAGAGATAATACATTTTAACTTGTCGTATTTAAGATTCATACCTTGATCACATAACTGAATTATGCTAATCAAGTTAGCAATTAATCCTTCTACTAGCAGCACATCATCAAGACATGGTAAATCTGGACTCACCAACTTGCATATCCCCTTGATTCTTCCTTTAGGTCAATCACCAAATGTGGCATACCTATTAAAATAAGGATTTAAATCTTCAATATAGCTCCTTTCACCGGTCATATGATGTAAAAATTCATTATCAAAATACCAATCCTTTCTAGAAGAAACTCTAATAGGAACATGAGCTAATAGATATTTAACAGTTTCCTTGGGTTTCCACACTTTCTTAGCTTGAGTTTTCTTCCCCTTATTTCCTTTGGACTTTGGGTGAATATAATACTGAGGATATCCATAGAACTTATAGCAAAAGGGTCTTATATGACTACATCTACAACAACGGTGACATCTTTTTACAAAGTTCTTGTAACCCGTGTGTTAAGGGTACACGTTTCGAGCACGATGCTGAGACATGCGGTCCACCATCTAAAACTCAGTCTTCTTCTTAGGTGGGACTTTGATATTTTTGTTCATGGAACTGTAGTCAAACCCTACAACCTTTATAATCCATTCCAAGACAATATTCAGTATATCTAAACTCTCATTCTTCATATGCATGAATTTTGGCATATTTTCAAGTTTGAACTTTAACAATGTGACTTCTTCTTCCAGACCTATAATGGTTAAGCCAAGATTCTCTTTTTCAAGGAGTATAGCACTTATGGTCTTATTTTGTTTGTCTTCTCTTATACAATATTCCATTTAGTGAGTAGCTCTTTTTAACTTTCAGCAAGTTCTTCTACTGAGAATCTCTCATGCTTTTTTTTTGCTTCAGTACAAATGTTGATTAGTCCAAACATATTCTTGTCAACACCGTTAAATATAAAATTCAAGGATTTGCACCAATTAGATTTAGGCTTAAAGCTTGTTGAACCATCTTGAGAAGTGATCATAGGATTTTTCCAACCTTTAACCATAACTTTCCATGTTTTGTTGCCACTGGATTTAAGAAAGACCACTATCATAAACTTCAAATAATCATAATTGGTGTCATCCAAAACAGGTGGTTTGTTGATTGATCCTCCATCTTTAATTGTCTCCATTTGAGAAAATTTTATCTTCCATGGTGCTCACCTAACAGGTTAGGGTGCATGCTCTGATGCCTATTAAAATTTTGTTCCTCAAGGGACAAATTCCAAACATGATGTCCTAGACAACTAGTTTGACAAGTTATACCATAAACACTACAATAACAAGTACTATATTATCGAGTAGAAAAGCAGTAAATAACACGATAATTATTTACCCAATTCGGTGAAACCACACCTATGCCTGGGGGGTTGAGTCCACAATCCAAGAAAGGAAATTCACTATTATTAGTTTATTACAATTAGTCTCACAAGCAACAACAAACCCTATGTTGTTTAATGCCTCTTTCTAACACTACTCAATAACTTTCTATTTAGGGCTCCTCCTAAACATGAGAACTTACTCACGATTTTCTCATTCACGCAACATGTGATTGGAGATTACAACTCAATTATCATGTCAAATACTACAACTCAACTAGACAAATCTTCTATGCCAAGTTTCTAAAACATAGAGGTATATATAAAGCTGCCGAATATATAACTCAACTAGACAAACCTTCTATTCTAAGCTACTAAAATATAAAGGTGTACATACAATAAAAAGGATTATTTTAAACCCTAGTACTCTAAAATCTTCAATGTTAATGCTTGGCTTCTAATGTAGATTTTGATCTCCTTATCTAGCTTAATTATTAAGGGCTTTTCTCCTTGGATAATATCTTTAATTTAGTCCATAATTAATGCAGAATCTCTTGGATATTTGATTTGTTCCTTAAATATCTCGAATAGGATATCATTTATTTCAATTTAAATTTAAATTTAAATATTCATTTAAATTTGAATTAATCTTTATCAAGCTATCAAACAAATCAGCTTTTCATATTGTTAAGTTAATAACAATAAAATCTTTAAGAAATCATCTGTAGAACATGCTTCATTTAAATGTGTCTCTTTTTACAACTTAAGCAAGCTAGATCAATCTTGAATACTTTGACACTTCTCCATGTTGTTGTTTTTCTAAATGCAACCAATCCAAAGAGTCAATCTACTAGGAAGTACAACTCATGATTCAACCATCATCATTACTTCTTCTATTAAATCACCATCTGCATCAACTACTTGATATGGTAATCTCTCATACCCATCTAGCCTGTTCGACTCAATTCTTGCTCTAGTCGATCTTCTAACATTCTACTCAGGTAGTTCTTTGTTTTGATTGGTTGTGACTTCAGTCTGTTGGTCTTCATCAACACAGTTGTAACTGTTTCTTGCTCCTGTAGAACTAACACTTGACTCCAATTCCACCTTTTGCTTTCATCCACTAGAACATCTCAACTGATCACTAGTTTATCGTCATTTGGTGAATATAGTTTGTATGCAGTAGTTGACTAATAACCTATAAGTAACATAGCCTGACTTCGATAATCTAGTTTCTTCCACATTTGTCCAGGTACATGTCTGAAGCACATTGATCCAAAGACTCTAAGATGACTAAAATTTTGCTTATGTCCTGTTCAAGCCTCATAAGGTTTCTTCTCGACTATCTTCTTTGTTGGATAGCTGCTTAGAATGTATATTGTTGTCGAAGCTAATTCACCCCAAAATCTCTTTGTACTTTTTTTAGCTTTAAACAATCTCCTAGTCATGTTCAGTATACTTCTACTTCTTCTCTCAACTATACCATTATGTTGAGGCGTATAGGGTACAATGACCTCATGCTCTATACCTTCATCTGTAAAAAAAATTGCAAACTCTCTAGAGGTGTATTCACCACCACCATCAGTTCTCGGTTTCTTTAACTTTCATCCACTTTGCTTTTCAACATGCAATTTAAACTTCTTGAACTGTGTGAATACCTCACTTTTCCTTTAGATAAGGTAAATCTACATATATCTAGTGAATTCATCTATGAAGGTTAGGAAGTAGTAGTTTACCTACATTCAACCTTTCATTAAAAAGTCCACACTGTTAGAGTGAACAAGCTCCAGCTTTTCTCTCGACTTCATGGATAAGTCATGTTTGAATGCCTTCTTAGCTTGCTTTGCTTTGCAGCATTTCTCACATAATTGACTTGGTTATTTCACTTAAGGTAAGCCATACACCATCTTTTTCTAGATGAGCATACATAGACCTATGATGTTTAAGTGTTCATGCTTATGATGACATAGCCATTTATTGTCTTCGAAAATAGTCGAAGCAAGACACTGATGATCAACCACGTTGATCTCAACCTTGAAGGTTTTGTTATATTCCAATGGTGCCTTCAGGATCATTCTTCCTTCACCATTATACACCTTCGTCATATTTTCTTCCAACTTCATGTTATACCCTTTTTCAAGTAATTGATCCATGCTTATCAAATTACTTGTCATTGAAGCTACATACAATTCGTCAGTAATGTTAGGTCTTCGACCATTCCTTCTCATCATAACTATGTTTCCTCTTCCTTGTGATGTAACATGCCTTCCATCTATAAACTTGATCACCTTCTCGATTGATTCATCCAACTTGGTAAACTAGTTTTTATTTTCAATCATGTGGTTGTTGCATTCTGAATTCATATACCACATGTTGGTTTGCTGATTGTTCGACTAAGTACTTTCCATGAGTAGCATATCATCATAGTCGTTTTCTCCAGCATGTGCATATTTCCCTTAGTCATCATCTATTTCTCTAGATTTCTTCTTTCTTCAACAATCTCGAGCATAATGACCAAATCCTTGACAATTGTAACACTGCACCTCCTTCATGTCAACTTTCTTCTCCAAATACTTGTTGCCTATGACTTTCTTGATTGAATCATAGTGAATATTTAAATTCTTGCTTGAATTCTCATCATTAGCAATATTCTTTCTCTGCTTCGCCTTTTCTTTCCCAGATTTCTTAGTGAATCTTGTTTTCATTGCCTGTTCAGCCATTTTCTCCCTCTCCTAGTTCCTCTGCTTCACTCTCATTTCATGAGCCTCCAGTGAAGCTTTATGTTCTTCCACCTTCATCTCAGCTAGGTTCTTGGACTCTTTAATGGACATGACAATGTGATCAAAGTTTTCAGTCAGAGATCTCAATACTTTATCAATCTTCTGCTGACCAATGATTAATTCACCATTCACCTTCATTTGGTTTGTTAGCGATACCACACATGTAAAGAATTCGGAAACTGACTCATCTTCTTTCATTTGAGTCATCTAAATTTCTTTCTCAACGCCTGAAAATTCATCCTCTTCAACTTTTCATATCCGTTGTACAAGTTCTTTAACTTTCCTTACGCTTCTTTTGCTATTTCTTCTTCAATGATCTTCACAAACACGTTAGGATCCACACATTAATGAATCAAAAATAGAACTTTGCCATCTTTCTTTCTTCTTTTCGTGTGGGCAGTTTAGTGAACATCACTTACATTTTCTTCCAATGCAGGTACTCCATCGTTCACGATTTTAGTCACATCTTAAAATTTGAAGATAACCTTCATTTACGAAACCCACCTCTCGTAATTCTCCTCTTTAAAAACAGGTTGATTTGTTGGACATTATGTTGATGTTGTGTTTCCGTTTGCCCTTACATATTCTCTCTGAATCAGAACCAGGCTCGTTAATACTAAGTTGTTGGAACTGATGGAACAATTAGAGTTTCTATAAAAAGAAGAAGAAGAGAGAAAGGATAAAATATTATTGAGTAAAACTAAGGTGATTATAGAATAAAGTTGTTATATGAAACTATAAAGGTATGCTTATACATAGGCAACAAAAACCCCAATCCAAAACATACAAAATTACATTTTGACTTACACAACAACTATATGTTGTATTCAACTATATGAATATAACTGTCTCCTATTCGACTACCTACTTCGACACAATCAAATACTAACTTTTTAACAAAACATCAAATTACAACTTCTAACATGTACTTGAGACTAATGTGCATTATGTTTTTTATAGTATGGTTTTAGGTTTTCAGAGACCTAAAACCTTTTGGTTGTGAAATTCTGGTAGCAGATCTCAAATGTCGAGACACTTGATCTCTGCTTCAAGCACAATGACAAAAAGAACAGACTACAAATAGCAGAAAGTAAACAACACACATAATTGTTAACCCAGTTTGGTGAACAACAATACCTACGTCTGGGGGCTACCAAGCCAAAAATGAAATCCACTAGATAATATTAATTCTAAGGTAAACTCCCCCGTTTACAACTTATTACTTAATCACTCATGTTTAATTTCTATCTAAGACTCTTCTTAGGTATGAGACCCTTCTCAATTCCCTTTCAATCACAGCAGTGACTGAAATTACTACTCAATGTAAACTGTCCAGCTCTAGTATCAACACGACACAAGAGAGACTCACAAAATACAAACCCTAAACACATTAGGAAACAATGTATTTTTCCACATTTTTCTTAGGTTAAACTCATCCTATTTATAACCATAAACAAGACTGAATTTGGGCTTCAAAAACGCAGCAATTCTATTCCACTGAATCTGCAACTAATTTTCCTCTAGAATAGTTTCTTCAATCCTAAGTTTCCTAAAGTGTCTCCACACTCAGAAACAACATCTTCAAATTACAATCAGAATCTCTGATTCCTCAATCTTGGATGCCACCTAGAAAAAAAAAATAATCCCATAATAATCTGAAATCTGGAATAACATAATTAAAACTGAAAAGTAACAGACAAAGATGTAGAATCATCATGATAGGACATCTTGTCCAACATCTTGATCTTCAGTTAATTCTTCATATTAGGACATCTTATCCAACATTTTGTTGACACGTTAGTTTTACCAAAATTGATGTCAACCTCAAGAACTTTGACTCATCAAGTTGCTAAAGAAGTTTGAAATGACATATATTAAAAATCCTTAAAAATGTAATTTGACCGTCCTCTGCATTCTATCGACTCTCTTTTTTATATTATTATTCTTTCTTTTCATTTTTTATTTTGATACATTTTCCATTTTAATTTTCACACAATTAGTTTAGGTATCCAACCAAATTTACTACACACGTAACTTGTGTTGGAGAAATTGCCCACACAAATGAAGGAGCTAAGCTCTTTCAATATCTCAATTTGTTGCATCATCAAAACCACATGATCAAACTACCAGTATCATCAAAACACACCATATACTTAATAATTAATGTCATATATAGAGACCTAAAAATGGATATATAGTTATAATTTGGTGCCCAATGACGCCTATTATTCTTTTCATTTTAAGAATTGTTAGTCAAAAATGACATAATCATTCAATCATTCAACATATCATTTTCGGGTAACTATGTACTTCTTATCTTAGTCTATTTTCATGATTATAGATTTCTATTTGTTTATTATTTCACATTTTTATAATTTTGAAGTAGGTATTGATCAATGCTTAAACTCTTAGGAATTAATAAGAGTGAGAGGATTAGTCATTACACTTGTTGGGTATGGGCAATAGGGTATGCAAATTAATCCAACATATTTTAAAACTTAAACATAATAAATTTTATTGCATCCTCTTATTTGAAAATAATTGTTTATAAGCAAGATTAGTATTGTTGTGTTCTAAATCGGATGGTTATTATGTTTTTTTTTTATACTTATAATGTTAACCTAGTATTTGTTTTTATCTTAAAAGTTTTAAGAACACACTTTTTTTAAATATATTTTTAAATAGTAAATTAATTTTTATAAATATGAAGTATTCACTGTGGTTTAATAATAGTTAATCTTCACATTCTCATGTGATATGTTAAAAATCGATAGGTATGATGATGACCACTTTAAAAATTGTATTAATAATATTCTTTCGAATCCAACTATTATTTGGACTGAAATTTCATGTGATGTGATCGGATCGTTCATATCTCAAATTTATTAATTTTATATCTTGAAAAAATTCAAAATTTGTTTGAGACTTAAATCTGATGATCTAAATCTAACGATCACACAATCAGTGAATATAGATATTAAGTGATTCTAGAAAATTCAATTTTCATTTACCATCAAATGAAATTTCGTTACATTTTTGCGTTAACTTAACTTCACATTTGTTTTTTATCAAAAAAGTTCTAACAACACACTTTAAAAAAAAAAATTTAGTCGTTTTTTATTAGTAGAGAGTATTTTCCTCCGAGTCGTTTAACTTCTTGCATAATAGTTTGAAACCAAACTCTAATCACTTGTTTAAAATGTCCGAGTTATTCATCATTCATACCAATCACATGTCGGTGAAATTCATGAGTTGGAGTAATATCATTCATTTTTAAAATAGTGCAACCCACGTAATTTTTTAACAAGTTACGCAACGAACATAAAAAGAACCGACCGTTGAAAAGAGCGTGTTTTTAGCACTAACAAAGGTTCTTTTACTTCATTCATGCAACCTAACATAGTACATAGTTGGCAATTGTCATGTTTGTGCCAATCTCATCAATTGCTTTTAAACATAAACTATGCTCACAAAAGAAAACAATCTTGACTGTCTTTTAGTATTTGCTAACCTTTTTCTCATGAAATTCTCACCTAGGGCCCAATTTAAATTCAAGGTGCAACCTTCACAAAGGAAACTCATCTCTTGGCATTACATGGTCTCTTTGTGTCAAGGGCCACTTTGTATGATCAAAAAGATGAGAGGAAAACCAGCTTCAGCAAAAACCATTTTATTCCTATGCATTGCTTGCTTTCTTGCTGGAACACTCTTCACTGGCCAAATGTGGACAAGCCCCTCCTCCAACCATGAAAGCACCGCGCTACCGGCCAGACTTGACATCGGTCACAAGCGAGTGAGTACAAATAGATTTGTCTTTGTTCACTCAAGTGCAACATAGTCGTCACTTAGCGTGATTAAATACATAATTTTTTTTATTCAAAATTTATCATATATGTGATCACAATTGATTTTTGAATTAATGGTTAAGTGGGTTAAGTGGAGGATTTTTTAAGTTGATTTAGAATACTTGCTTTTATTTATTTATTTTCTTGACGAATCTAATTAATATTTCATGTTTAATTTTCCTTTTATGTAGAAAATAATTGAAAGTGAATCCGGGGATGTAATTGAGGAAGTCGCAAAGACTCATCAAGCTATCAAGTAAGATAGATTTATCATTTATACACGATGAATTCTTGGATTAAATTTTAATTTAAACATATTAATCGATAATCATTTGTGAGAAATAAATTGTTTGTGCACAAAATTTAATAGGTCATTGGACAAGGCAATTTCAACATTAGGAATGGAATTGACAGAATCTAAGACAACAAGCCAAACTGGTGTGCAACACTTGAGACAACAACATGGTTCTAACCATAGTATCCAGAAAGCCTTTGTGGTGATTGGCATTAACACTGCCTTTAGCAGCAAGAAACGACGAGACTCGATCCGCGAAACATGGTTGCCTAATGGTACGGACACGTTACTCATAACTAGATCTACCGTTACATCAGTCAGTACATATTAAGATCGCTCGTGATATGACTTAATCGTCGCGTCAGTACATATTAAGATCAAACTGTTCATATTTTGATTTTAATAAATTTAATTGGTGCCATTAATTGAAACCAGGAAATAAGCTAAAGGAACTAGAGAAAGAGAAGGGAATTGTTGTAAGGTTCATGATCGGACATAGCACGACGCCGGGAAGCATTCTTGATAAATCAATTGATGATGAAGAAGCAGAACACAATGATTTTCTTAGGCTAGACCATGTTGAGGGTTACCATGAATTATCATCCAAGACAAGATTGTTCTTTTCTACCGTTACTTCAATGTGGGATGCTGATTTCTATGTCAAGATTGACGATGACATACATTTAAATCTTGGTAAAAAAATTTAATCGAACTATTCGATTATTATCTGTTATTAGTGTAAGAATGCGTCACATATTGAAGAATGTGAATGTTGTATATAAACTATCTGCACAATTTAATTTTTGTTGATAATGCAGGTAAGTTAGTAGCTACACTTGCGAAATACCGATCGAGACCTAGAGTTTATATCGGTTGCATGAAATCAGGCCCGGTTCTATATCAAAAGTGAGTTTTTTTTTAATAAATAAAACGAGTAATTTTTATTATAAATTAATGAAATATTTTAATGTGAATTAATGAGTTAAATTTTTTGTGATAGAGGGGTAAAGTATCATGAGGCTGAATATTGGAAATTTGGAGAAGAAGGAAACAAATATTTTAGGCATGCCACAGGACAATTATATGCCATTTCTAGGGATCTTGCAGACTATATATCCAACAATTGGTAATTTCATCATCCTTTTATTCTTAGTTAAAAAAATTGAGAATTTTTTTATTCACTTTTTGATTTATGAAATAAAATATTTATTTATTTATTTATTTATATGTAGGCCTATATTGCATAGATATGCAAATGAAGATGTGTCTCTAGGAGCATGGTTATTGGGCCTAGAAGTTGAACATGTTGATGAACGTTCCATGTGTTGTGCCACACCCCCAGGTTACTTCTCTTCAAATTTATATCAGTTGCATTATAACATTATTGGTTTAATGTATTCAAGAAGGAAAGAAAAAACCAATTGAATTTAAATCCATAATATATCAAGTGTTGAAAAATGTGTATTTGACAGTACTTTATTAGTTTTTTTTTTTTTTAATTATACGATTATCTTAGCAATCACTCTTTCTGAAGTAAAAAATACAATTGAAAAAGTTTATGTATTTTGTAATAACTTTTAATATCATACATCAATTTTTTTACATATCATTTTTAGTTATAAGAACTTGTTTCACTAATTTAAAAATTTTCATTAGAATCACAAAATTTGAATTGATTAAAAATAATTTATTTTCCTTGTTTTTTAGAGAATAAGCAAAAGCTTACAAATCATATTATTGAATAATATGAAATTAGTTAAGATTTTCCTTTTAATTTACTATTTCTTTCATTTTGTATTAATGATAATTAAAATACACCAATAATCAATAAAGATAATTTGTTAAATTGATACTTTTTATTTTATTAATCATTTTTTTTAATTTGTGTGAAAATATTTAATATAACATTTATTTTGAAAAAGTAGTATAAAGATTAAGAAGAAGTATATTTTATAACAACATTTTAAAAATAACAAAATTACCAAAACATTTTTAACACGCATTTTTTTATTGATCCAAATTAAATAGATATCATCAAACTCAAATCATTCCAAGTAATATGATAAAATATGTAACTAAAAATATTCGTATTCATCGGTTCGGTTTCATTTTTGTAATCTGTTTTAATTGTTTGATTTTTAAAAGAAAAAAAATTATATTTACTTAGGATTTTCCAATTTTTTTTTTTAAACATTCTCATTTCTTAGAGTTTTTTTAAAAGAATTTTATTTATCTACAAAACATAGGTATCCAACAAAATTTTAATGTACTAAATATTTTTTCTTTCATTTTTTCTCAAATCAGATTGTGAATGGAAGGCAAGGGCAGGAAATGTGTGTGTGGCTTCTTATGATTGGAAATGCAGTGGCATATGCAAGTCTGTGGAGAGAATGAAAGATGTTCACAAAGCTTGTGGGGAAGGAGATGGGGTTGTTTGGAATGTTGAAATTTAGTTCACCATTGACTAAATTGCCACCATTTCAATATTAAGAGATAATATTTATGTAAACTTTCATTTTGTTTGAATTTTTAATTTCCAATATAGTTTGCTGCCCCTTCTATGTTTTTTTTAGTATATCCATTAAGTTTTAACTAATTTAAAAAGAGTGATGAATGAAGTGACATACCTTTGCTTTGGATGAGAGAAAGAGAGTTTGCTTTGAAATTAATCTAATCAAAATGATAGAGGTGCAAGTATTGTTTCAATGTTCTTTGGTAATAACTTTAATTTTTAGTTTACTGTCATTTGCTAATTGAAATATTCAATCACTCTAAAAAAAAAACTTGATATATGGAGAAAAAAACAATGAAAAGCAAAATAAATGGACTTTAGTAAAATTAATTATTTATGCAATAAGATAATGACTTAACTTATAAAAGAAGATATAAGACAAGAAACACAATAATTTTTTTATCCAGTTTGATCGAATGATCTACTATAGGGTAGAGAGTAGCTATCTGATTCACTATGTTTTCAAAAGTTGCTACAAATGAGTTACAAACAAATAGTCACCAAGTTCCTAAGGACAAGTCATATTTTCTACCAAAGTGTTTCCTAATCTTTCTAGATCTCTATATATGAATTACACAATGCCAACGTATTTAGAAGTGTTTTCAATTGCCCCTTAGATATCTTAAAGGATTTCCGAAATTCTAAGAACATGCTCTTAGAATTTATCCCTGCCTCTCTAAGACTACTACTAGAATTCTTAAGCCTTTCTCTTTATCTTCGGCTATTAAGTTCGGAAGATTGTTAAGATAAGAATGATGAAGATACATATTTATATATGCTAAAACCCAAAGGACCCATAACAAGGCTAAAACTTAACCCATTAATGAGTAGATCCATGAAACAAAACAATAAAGCTCAATACATACAAACTGAGAAAACTGGATCGGAACTTCGATAGACCAAACTGTATGCCAGACCAGGAACTATTATCATGTCACCGCCATCAGCTCTGCGTCCAAGCTCATTTCTGGTTTCTGCAATCTCAAAATATGTTTCCTTTATCTTCATCACTTAAGGTTTTAAGACATATTTTAACAATATTCGCCTTGACTTGAAATCTTGGTGATGCCAATTACCCATCAACCACTTTGTTACTCTCGGCCAATTCAACATCTATTGATCAAATTTTATAAAGTTGATGCATCCCTTGAAACATGATCTTGCCACTTGCATCCATTTTCTCCCAACCACCTTTTACTTCTTTAGTAGTATTATGTGCCAGCCGAAGATCTTGGACCTACTACTCTATGTTGTCCTAACACTTAAGACTCACTGCTCTGCGTTGGCCAAAGAAATGGGACCTACTGCTCCGCGCAGGCCAAAGGCCCAATAACACTATGCTTATTATCTAGTCTACTCAGCCAGACCTGAGGTATAAATACCTTCATAAAAGGAACATTCAGCCCAGACACGAGCAAAGTCAAAAGGAGTCACCCCCAAAAGGTGTGTTGAGTTTGGCACCACACCGAAAAACCAATATTGGGTATTTCATCATCATAAACATCTTTTTTCGACCCTAGTACCAATGGGAAGAATGAAGTTATGAAGTTGATCATCTCCTAATACCATATCATAGACAATTCGAGAGACAAATCACAATTTGGGTCTAGCATCCCAAGGAAGGGAAGATATCGTTAGCTGGGATTTTCGATAGGGCTAAAATCTCAGCATAATAAACGAAATACAGGATGTTGGGGGAATGAAAGGAAATTTTGACGTAATTTTTTATCTAAAAAAATTGAAGTCTCAGGTTGAAAGTTTGAATTTGGGACTTAGTATTCTTTGAGAGGAAATACTTTGGCATTTCAACAGAGATTTAGTTTGAGATTTCGGCGTCAGTGAGACGCGTTGACATATAATGTGTGACGCGAAGAAATATCTTCAATATGACTAACTACTTTTAAGTCATATCCATAAGGACATGTGGAAGACATTTCATAAGAGAAAAGCATGCAAAAATCTATGCGGAAAAGGTTGGAGAGAAGAACATTACAAAATAATTATTTTACATTTGTATAAATAAGAGTTCTAGTGTTATGATTCAAGGTGTTGTGTTGAATATACTACAAAACTAAAAAAACTCAAAGTACCCAGCGTAGAGAGAAACGAGTTTGACTGAGCAAAATGTATGGTTTCTGAAACACCATTTCAACCACATGTAAAATATTTTATTCTAATTTACCTTCTTTGCATTTTGCTTTTCATTCTTCTATTAAGTTCTTGTCACTTTACGTTGTATTTTACAAATTTCTTATCGTTTTATCATTTTCAAAATTCTATACATTTCCTAAATAATCCACTTTTTCATACTATTTCAATTAATGATTTTGACCAAGTTGAAATCCTTTACTTTTTCTACACAAAATTCACAAAAGGTTTAGTAATATCTTCTAGGATTCTCTGGTCGTTCCTGCAATTAACCTTTAATAAGAAACTAGCGATTTTTTACCAAATTTCCAAGTAAAAAATTGGCACACCTGGTGGGATATCGTGCTAAAACTTGTCATCTATTATAGATTTTATATTTCTCCTTTAAAAAAGTGTTTTGTGTGCATGAAATGTTCTGAATTTTTGCATGTGTTTAAGAAGTGGAAAATCTTTACCAAAAATGACGCGTCCCTCTACAGATAATTCTAATTCTCACAACAATCCCCAGAATGTAGTAGAACAACTAGTCGAATTGACGGTTGAAGAAGTAGTTATTTCAACGCCGGTTAGAACATATATTGTATGGTATCAATAACTCCTATTGCACCGATACCATCGCAAGGGGTCATACCTTCACCATAAATAGGGAGTTCCCTTTTTAATCCTGCAGTTGCAAGGCCTTTGTCTGGTTTTTCAATGCCAATGAATCATAGGAAATACCCTTATGGCATGCCAACGTCGATGATAGTTGGCCTTCACATTAACTTGTCAACTTATAGTGACAATGCAATGGCTACTGGGCCTCCATATAATTTTCATAATTCCTCTGCCTCGATCATAAGCAATGTGATTCGACCGGAGGGATTGGTAATATCCCTCAAGTGACGCCATCTTTAAACACAACGTCTATGATGGCCATGAGGCAGTAGATGGATGAAAGAAAACTGGAAATGGTTAATACATTGATCTTGAAAATGGGTACAATATTTAATCCATTGATTACAAATATTGATCAAACGTATGAGTTATTGGCCAATCAAATGGGTCGAAAAGTCGACTATTTTTGGCACGTCTCAAGTTCAAGCTCAACCAACCCCTAAGATATCAAAATGTTAGGCAAGTCGAAACACCTAAAAATAGAGTATCTCATGTAAACTTAGGCCAAAATCCAATGTTTAGATCACCAGAACCTACCCCAAATAGGGAAGACGAAGAATAAATAGGTCAGCATAATCCTAGGCCCATAATCGTATAGAGAAATCAGGATGCTAACCAAGTGCTTAGACACGTCCAAGAAAATAACTTTGGGGGGCATAATAACATAAATAATGTGGTCGAGCAAATTATGGCCCAGAACGGCCAAAATATGGGCCTCCATAGATCCAATTTCATATCCCCTTTGTTAGAATATGTCCGACAGACAAAACTCCCTAGGGGCTGGAAAGTTCCTAAGCTCACCAAGTTCACTGGTGACATGAGCGAGTCTATCCTCAAACATGTCACTAGGTATCAAAATGAGGATGAAAACATAGAAATGAATGAGAATATAAAATGAAGTATTTTCCAAATTCTCTAACTAAGAATGAAGGTGAGAAAAATACACAAGAAGAGGGGGGGGGGGGGTTAAATTGTGTATGACAAATCATTTTACTTCTAAACTAGAGTTCAGAATCTAAATAGAAGTTTCAAATCTGATTAACAAGTTGCAGCGGATAAAATAACATAAGCAAATAAATAGGAAAATAACACACAAACGTTATCATGGTTCCTCTCCAATTGAGAGTAGTCCAATCCCCTTACAGCACAAGAGATTTCCACTATAATTAAATCGATTACAACTACTTATGCCCTCAAGTATAAGACTTTCTCCTGCTCAGGCCTACAGTCTATGTCTTGCTTGCTTAGATTCCATGAATCCAAGACTTCCTTTCTTAAACCCTCAGATTCAAGACTTCCTTGCTTAGACCTTCAGTCCAAGACTTCCTTGCTCAGATCCCTCAAATATAAGACTTCAATTCTCAAGCACACATCAAAAACTTTATCTAAACTAACTTTTTAGAGAAGGAATAACTTATAATAATACTTAATTAACAAACAGAGGTGTTCAAATATAATACAACATACTTTAACACTAACATTATTAAGCTATACAAGAATAAGAACTCTTAAAGGATTAGCTTCTCTTGAGTTGATACAAATGGTTTGGAGTGCGTGTATATTTCAGCTGTAGTTGCACTATTATTCTCTTAATTAATCTTCTATACTTCTGCTCCTTTTATAGTTGAAGAAATAGAGTCATTGAAGAAACCTAACAACTATTTTCAAAACAAGTATTTTTGCACATCTTCTTTTCCAATAAAGCATGTGTTAGAACTCCTAGCCAAGGAATTACCCACTGAACAAGGCCTTTGTCTAGAGAACTATGTTATGCAACAAGTACAACACAATCTTTTGGAGATAATGTCAACTACTCTCGAGTCCTGTGATTTCTAAACTTGAGTTTTCATCCATCAGTTTCAGAGGTAGGGTTAGCATGCTTCTGATTCTGAAATATGTAAAAGATATCTTTAGGGTTAGACTCTCTCACAAGAACTTGATCTGAACCGAACCCTAGTTTCTTCAGTGACAGAACCTATTCCATCAAGTAAATTGGATTTTGTACACATGAACCAACTAGTTAGAAATCCTAATTATTCTACAAATATTTTTTTTATCATCAAAATCTTTTAGGATACATGGTATAAACTAAATTTGTCTCAGCAATCTCCCATATTTTGATGATGAGAACCTTAAGTATTTTAAAATAATTAGTTACTCAACAACTTTCAGGGCCTGAGGTTTGTAAGCTCCCCCTATGTCAAATAGTCTTAGAGGTGAGGTTTGTAAGTTCCCCGTGAGTCCTATCTGTGAAGTCTAAGAGGTGACGTTTGTAAGTTCCTCCTATACAGAATAATCATATCCACTCCAAGATTAATCTTGTAGAATAATTAATCCATTTCTCCCCCTTTATTATCAACAAAAAAATAATAGTACATAAAAATAGACAAGTAGACTCTAGTGATTAATAATGGTTTCTAAACAATTCATTTAAGGACCCCAGTCTGGAACAAGTTTGTTTATTAACCTAGCTCGCTGCACATGAGCAATAACACCTTGTTGAACAAGAATCATAGAAAGGATCATACCCAAAGGAATGAGAAAATATAATTCCTCACGATATTTTAAGATCTCCTCTTTCAGATAGTTGAACATAGTTTGAGGCAAGTTGATTTTCATCCTTGAGACTAGGAACACAATGAAATGTTTATCCTCAAGAGAAATCCATCCTAATCACTTTTCTCTAGGCCTTATATCGGTCCCCATAATTTGGCACCATGCTTTTTCCATAGGAGTAAGAGTAAAAGGACTTGGAGCAGGGCCAACACTATCATAGATGTTGTAAGTGAGATTCAGAAACCTATTATCATGTCTGTATTCTTTAACAGTAACTCCATCCTCTTCGCAATTTATTACATGAGAAATAAGTTTAGAGTTGATCACAACAGGAAAATTGTAGAAAATAGATAGAATCTGACAAACATCTAACTCACTCTAAAGAACATGAGCATTAAAGAATATCTGAGAATATCCAAGAAAGGTTAATAGGTGTGAATTCATTAAGGTCAACTATATATTCCTTCAGAATATCTAGATCATAGATTTCTCCTTTAATGGTCTTTGAATACATATTGAATGAGAGATAAATTCAAGTAGTAAACAATGATTTTATAATACTATCTTATATAGAAGATAATACATAAAAATCCAAGAGACACGAAACAACAGACTAAAAGGGGAAGATAGATCACAATCTACTTCGTTGGGAAAACATGTGTCACACTGAATCCAAGGAAACAAGGTGTCTGAAGGCTCGTTGGGAATTAAACCCACTCCAATTAGGGAGATACAAAAACTTAGGCAAGCTTGCTGGAAATGGCGGTGTAACCTCAATAGAGACACTGGATGACCCCAACTAAGGATGAGTCTTCCATTATTAAGAATGCACCTTATAGAGAATACTGGGAAAATTGTTCTTCAATCTTAGTAAGCACACATGACCGGAGGAATGACCCAATAAATCAATTCACATTAGCGTTTCAATGGGGAGATATGCTGAGATTGCACATCAAGGCTTCTGCCTCCCTAAGACTTCACGAGGAATATATGATTTCCACTAAATCTTTCCATGAACCAAAGCAACTTTATGTTTTATTAAGTTTTCAAAAACTGTTTTTAAGTTCAAACCCTTTTGCTTTCAAAATCAATATTAACAAATAAATGATGTTTTGCATAACAAAGAAAAGTAGTGAAAATAGTAAATTGCAAACAAATGAATGGTGCAAAATCTGATTTTATTCAAGAATGGTAGCATGCAAATGGCAAAGCTCCATGGAACAATTATAATTGAAAATGGCAACAGGGAAAAAGGTTACATTGAATCTCATGACAATCTATCCCTAATGACTAAGAGTCCTCCAAAACTTTGCTTCTGACAAGAGCGGTTGAAATAAACTTCTCGTATAATCTTCTGCAGAGGTGACAACCATCTGATGCAGTGAAATTCCTTTGCCCTAAATTTTTTCCTGGATTGCCCTTTCGGGTTTTCAATCCACCGGGACGCTCATTTTTTTCTAAGCCGCCCTTTCGGGTTTTCAACTTAGCTAGCTCATTTTTCATTTCATCCCTAACTTTTTCCTGGAACTCCTTCATAGGTTACAATCCAGCGGGATAACCATTATTGCATAAGCCACCCTTTCAGGTTTTCGACTTATCGGGTTCTTTAGTTATAATATTTCTGTGCTGCATCAGAATTCATCGGGTGTGTAAGTTGCTCTCCATCCATTGTTGTGAGGATGAGCGAACCTCTAGAGAATGATGTCTTTACAAAAAATGGGCCATCATAGTTGGGCATCCACTTTCCATGTGCATCCTTGTGATTTGGCAATATTTTCTTGAGTACAAGCTCTCCTTCTCAGAATTCTCGAATACAGACCTTCTTATCAAAGGCTCTCTTGATCCTTTTCTGATATAGCTGGTCGTGGCACATGGCAATCAGGCGCTTCTCATTAATAAGGCTCAGTTGATCGAACCTTTCTCTAGATCCACTCAGCTTCTTCCAACTTAGCTTCCATCAGGACTCTCAAAGAAGGTATCTCTACTTCAATGGGAAGGACTGCGTCTATTCCATATACCAAGGAAAAGGGGGTTTCCCCTGTTGAAGTGCGAACATATGTTTTGTATCCGTGTAAGGCAAATGGTAATATCTCATGCCAATCTTTATAGGTCACAACCATTTTCTGCACGATCTTCTTAATGTTCTTGTTCGTGGCTTCAATAACTCCATTCATCTTTGGGCGGTAAGGAGAAGAGTTGTGATGTTCGATCTTGAAGCTATCACAGAGATCTTTCATAGTCTTTTTATTCAAATTACTTCCATTATCTGTGATAATACGGCTGGGAATTCCGTATCGACATATAATCTCCTTCTTGATGAATCGGGCAACCACTTGTCTGGTCACGTTGGCGTAGGATGCAACTTCAACCCACTTTGTAAAGTAATTAATGGCGGCTAGAATGAATCGGTGTCCATTGGAGGTCTTTGGCTCAATTGTCCCAATCATGTTAATGCCCCACATATAGAAAGGCCATGACGATGATAAAACATTTAACAACGTCTGAGGCACGTGCACCTTGTCCGTATAAATTTAGCATTTGTGACATCTTCTGGCATATTGGATGTAATCAGTTTCAATAGTCAACAAGTAGTATCTAGCTCTTAGAATCTTTTTGGACAAGGCATATCCATTGGCGTGTGTGCTAAATGCTCCTTCATGAATATCTTGCATTAAAAAATTCACTTCTCGTCTGTCGACACATCTAAGCAGGATCATGTCGTGATTTCTTTTGTAGAGCATATCATTGCTAAGAAAGAATTTGGATGCCATCCTTCTCAAAGTTTTCTTGTCGAGCAAAGTGGCATTAGCTGGATATTCTTGATTTTGCAAGTATTGTCTAATATCGTGAAACCATGGTTTCCCATTAGACTTCTCCTCCACCATCTGGCAGTAAGAAGGCTCAGTCTTCCTCTCAATTCAGATGAGCATTACTTCATTAAAAAAATGGACCTGCCACATAGCAGCCATCATAGCTAAAGCATCAGCAATGTGATTTTCATACCTTGGCACATTCTTGAAGGTTATCTCGTCAAATTACTCAATCATTTCCATAATTTAGGCTCTGTATGGGATTAGTTTCTCGTCTCGGGTCTCCCATTCACCCTTTACTTGGTAGATAACTAATGCTGAGTCACCACTCACTTCTAGAATCTTGATGCGGAGATCAATTGTTGCTTCTAGTCCCAAAATGCAAGCTTCATATTCAGAAATATTGTTAGTATATTCAAAACATAATCTTGTTGTGAAAGGAGTATACCCACCAATCGGGTTCATCAAGATGGCACCTATACCATGCCCCTTTTGGTTGGAAGCACCATCAAACATCATTTTCCATCGGGAACCAGGTTTAAGACCTTCATCTGAGCCTGGCTCTTTGCAATCTTCCGCACCGGTAGCTTGTCGAATCCTCGAATCACTACGTCATTGCATACCGATTTCCCGCATTATTATTAAAAGAAACCTCTTAGCTTTTCTTTAGTTTAGCCTTTACTTTTTCATATTTCACCTTAAACCATTAACAACCTAGCTAAACGTAGTAACGTCCGAATACACTAGATTGATTACGAGTCCTTGTGGGTTCGATATCTTTATTACTACGCGATAGACTGTACACTTGCAGTTAATTTGATTAAACTCGGAAAGTCGCGATCAATTAAGGGGGAGTGAGTGGGAAACTCTGGTCTAGTGGTCTCTAGGCTGAAGTCTCATTGGGTAGGTTTTAAGTGAGGAGTGCAAACTAGATTGTTTGACTCTGAATTAATTCTGCTAATAGTGAATTTCCTCCCTGGCTTGGTAGCCCCCAGATGTAAGTGTTGTTGACACTGAATTGGGTGAACAATTACTATGTTATTTACTGCTTCTCATTACAGCTTATTATTAACTGCAGTAGTCTATGTTACAGTGGATGTCACAACATCCACAATAACATCCATTATGAGCTTGCCAGAATTTCAATTGGCATCAGAGCAGGCACCCTGCCTGTTATATTTGAGTGAGATCTAGGGAAGATAAATTCTGGTACTATGGATAAAGACATAGGATTCACAAATAGACCACTAATTCTGGATGGCTCTAATTATGACTATTGGAAACCTAGGATGATTGCCTTCTTAAAGTCTTTAGACAACAAGGCATGGAGAGCTGCAAACTCAGGCTGGGCACATCCAGTAAAGACTGATAAAGATGGAATATTTGTGCTTATACCTGAAGAAGAATGGACCAAAGAGCAAGAAGCCCTGGCTCTTGGAATTCTAAAGCTTTGAATGCATTATTCAATGGTATAGACAAGAATATCTTCAGACTGGTGCATCATTGTGAGCTGGCTAAAGAGGTACGTGATACTCTCAAAACAACTCATGAGGGAACCTCTAAAGTCAAGATGTCAAGAATTTAAATGTTGACAACCAAGTTTGAAAGTCTTAGAATGAAGGAGGATGAGTTTACTCATGAGTTCTACATGAATTGCAAACACCTCAGGAGCTTTGGGTGAAAAGATGTCTGAAGAAAAGCTAGTAAGGAAGATCTTAAGATCGCTGCCTAAGAGATTTGCCATAAAGGTTACAACCATTGAAGAAGCTCAAGACATATGCAACATGAAGGTGGATGAACTCATAGGTACTCTCCAAACATTTGAGATGGGCATGTGTGATCAGGCTGTGGAGAAAAAGAACAAAAGCATAGCTCTTATTTCAAACACAGCAAATGACTCTGAAGAAGAGGAAGGTGAAAAAGAAGAGAACTTGTCAGAAGCAATAGCCTTTCTTGGTAGACAATTCAATAAACTGATCAAAAGAATATATCATAAGTCAAAGCCCTATACCAAGAACAACTCTTCTGACAGCAGCAGAAGGAGTAACTCTGAAGTGAAATCTAACCAAGGCAAAGGAGTACAATGCCATGAATGTGAAGGGTATGAACATATTAGAGCAAAGTGTCCTACTTATCTAAAGAAGCAGAAGAAGGGCCTAGCAGTCACTTGGTCAGATGGAGATTCTGATAGTGAATCAGAAGAAGAATGTGCTAAGCATGTCATTGTTCTGAACAATGTATGCATATCTGATGGTGATTCAAGTGAAGATGAGCTAACTTATGATGAACTTGCAGATTCATACAAAAAGTTGTGCACTAGAAGTGCAAAATTATATCTGCAAGGAGAACAACAAAAGAAGTGCATCAGGGAATTGGAGGCTGAGAAGATAGAGCATCTTGCAACAATAGACACACTCAAAAGTGAGGTTAACTTGTTAGAATCCAAAATGGAGCAGAATGGTAAAATCCATAAGGATGCTAAACCTTGGGACTGACACTCTAGAAGAAATCCTACAGAGTGGTCAGACATCAGGAAATAGGTCTAGACTGGGATTTACTGATAAACAGAATCCCATCTTGAAGCTCAAAAGGCTAAAACTTGAAACTCAAAAGACAAAGGGGATGTCACGACCAATGTCACAAAATCAGAGAAACAGGAACTGGAACCAAGTAAAGGGTAAATTCCAAGGGTATAGGTGTTACCACTGTGGAAAACTTGGGCATATTAAATTTGTGTCCTTCTGGCTACATGGATTTCCTAGTCATCCTCATCAAGGAAGATCCAAACAGGGTGCTCATGTCAAGAAGCAACATCATGCTAAACATTGTAAGAGCACAGATTGTGTCTTAGTTATATCTCTATGTTTTGATGATAACTCTTATAAATTTTGTATTCAAGAATTATATACTCTAAACGTGTTCTAGATTGTTTGCTACAGGCACCAAAGAAAATTATCTTAAGAAAGCAAATTTGGATCTGAACAATGTTATTATGAAAAGCTTCATAAGTTCAAGAGCATCTTAAGTGAAGATCTGAACGCTGCTCCCAGAAGAATCTGACTTCTGTCTCTTGAAGATTCTGAAGCAGGAGCCTCTAAAGCATAGAAGACTCTGCTCTGAAAGATTCACACGCTCAAGCACAAGCTGCACATACTCTGATTCAGCTCAATCTGAAGAATATCCAAGACTCTGAAGATCCAGATGATCTCTAGTCTGAAGACTCTGAAGAATCAGATTCTAATGTTGAAAGCTGAATTTACTTTGAAGAAGATTTAAATATGTACGTTGGTTTTTTCTCAACAGCTCTTTCCTATTTTGTGCTAGACACAAGGACACAGACAAAAAGGTTTTATCTGTGCATTTCATTCTAAGGAAAGTTTTCTGCAAGTGAAGACAAAAGGCATCAGGCTTGTTTCAGCACAGCCTCCAATGTAAAGACAAAAGGCTTTAGGCTTTTCTGCACAGCCTTCAACGTAACAAGACTTCTTGGATCTTAGTGCCTATATAAAGAAGTCCACTCCATCTTCTTCAGTATCGAATCTCTAGCAAAATCACTCCTCAAAGAAATCTTTCAAAGCTCTTAATTATATTATTTTGCTTTAACTTTATTCTTAACTTAAGAGAAATATCACTGTTGTGATAACAACTTATTAGAAGCATTCTTACTCTTGTAAAAGCTTTACATTGTTTGTAAAAGGTTTTCCTTAAGAGGATCCAGTTGGGATCAGTTGCTCTTGAGAAGACTAAGAACAGTTGTTCTTAGGTGTTACTATTTGTAATCTGTTTGATTAAAATAGTGGATTAAGTCCTTGACAGAGAAAGGCAAATCACTCTTGAGAGGGTGGACTGGAGTAGTTGTTTTCAACGAACCAGGATACAAATATCTGTGTTCTAATCTTTGATTTTTGAGTCTTACTTATTCAACCCCCCCTTCTAAGTAATTTTCTCACCTTCAGTTGGCATCAGAGCTCCGGTTCTGCGTGTGCTCCACTTAACCGTGACAGTTAAAGATCCAGTGAGAAAGATACTTTGATATTTGTTTTGTTGCCATTATGGATACATCTACATCAACTTGCAACAACAAATATGAGGGAGATAGGATCAGTACCAAGCCACCCATGTTTGATGGGGAAAAATTTGACTATTGGAAAGATAGAATAGAAAGTTTTTTCCTTGGGTATGATGCTGATCTTTGGGATATGGTCATTGATGGATACAAACATCCTACTGATGAGGATGGCAAAAAGATTGATAGAAAATCAATGACTGAAGTTCAGAAAAGAGATTTCAAGAATCACCACAAAGCCAGAACTATATTGCTTAATGCAATCTCTCATACTGAGTATGAGAAGATTACAAACAGAGATACTGCTCATGACATGTTTGAGTCACTCAAAATGACTCATGAGGGAAATTCTCAGGTTAAAGAGACCAAGGCGCTGGCGCTCATACAGAAGTATGAGGCATTCAAAATGGAAGAGTCTGAAAATGTTGAAACTATGTTTTCTAGATTTCAGATTCTTACTGCTGGTCTGAAAGTTCTGGATAAGGGCTACTCAACGTCAGATCATGTCAAGAAGATCATCAGAAGTCTTCCCACCAGATGGAGACCAATGGTGACTGCATTGAAGATGGCAAAAGATATGAACAAGATCTCCTTAGAAGAACTTATCAGTTCTTTGAGAAGCCATGAGATAGAGCTGGAGGAAGATGAACCCCAGAAGAAAGATAAAGGTAAATCCATAGCTTTAAAATCTAACAAACCTGTTAAAGCTTTGCAGGTAAAAGAAGAAAGTTCTGAAGAATCGTCTTCTGAAGAAGAAGATGAACTGTCCATGCTTTCCAGAAGAATCAACAAGCTCTGGAAGCACAAGGGAAAAAAGTTTAACAACTTCAGAAAAGCTGACCACAGGAAGGAATCTTCTGGACACAGAAGATCTGGAAAGAAAGAGGTCACATTCTATGAATGCAAGGAACCTGGGCATTACAAAAATGACTGCCCCAAACTTCTCAAGGAGAAACCCAAGAGAAAGTTTGATAAAAAGAAGAAGGTTCTTATGGCAACTTGGGATGATTCAGATGAATCTGAATCTGAATCTGAAGCAGAAGAAGAGTGTGCCAACATGGCATTAATGGCTGGAATAGAAGATCAGATTGAAGAATTATCATCTGAATCTGAGTCAGACTCCGACTCTGACGCTGAAGAGGTAATGTCCAAACTTACCAAAGATGAACTTATAAAGGTGTTATCTGAAGTTTTGAAAAGCTACAATAATATCAAACTCAAGAACAAGAAGCTGAAAAGCAATCTTGAATCTGAGATTGATAATCTGAAAACAGAACTTGTTGAGCAGAGAAAAATAAATTTAAAAATAAAAAATGATTTGGAAATTGCCCAACAAGAATCTGACTCTGAAGCTAAGTCAACTGAAAATATTTTGGAAAAATATGACTCTTGTTTTCAGAAGTTCCTCACTAAAAGCATAGACAGAAGCAAGATGGCTTCTATGATCTATGGAGTTAGTAGGAATAAAAGAAAGGGAATTGGATTTCAATCTTCTTCTCTTGAAAAAGATGTAAGACCAATACCTGTAGATGATCTGATCATTAAGATAACTCCTTTATACTCTAATTTTAAATTTGGTCATTTAAATGATATTAAACATACGAGATCTGAAAAGAATACTCATGTGTTTAGATCTAAGGCAAGTCTAAACAAAAACTATGTTGAAAAACAAAAGTTTAGACAAACCTACAAGGCAACTAACCCTAAAGGACCCAAGAAGATCTGGGTACCTAAAGACAAAATAATCCCTGTTGCAAATGTCCTTAGCAACAAAGTCAGGACACCAATCATGGTACCTGGACTCTGGATGCTCACGACACATGACGAGAGAAAGGTCTATGTTCCAAAGTCTGGAACTTAGATCTGGAGGGGACGTGAAATTTGGAGGGAACCAGAAGGGCAAGATCATTGGCTCTGGAACTATAGGTAATGGCAACCTACCCTCTATTTCTAATGTTTTGTTAGTTGAAGGATTGAAACATAATCTATTGTCCATAAGTCAATTAAGTGACAATGGTTATGATATAATCTTTAATCAAAAATGTTGCAAAGTTGTATGTCAAAAGGATGGCTCTATCCTATTCAATGGAAAGAGGAAACACAACATTTATAAAATTAACCTTTCAGAACTTAAAGTTCAAAATGTAAAATGCCTCTTATCTGTGAATGATGAGCAATGGGTCTGGCATAGAAGATTGGGGCATATTAATATGAGACGTATATCTCAGATTAATAAACTCAATCTGGTCAGAGGACTTCCTAAGTTGAAGTTCAACTCAGATGCTCTGTGTGAAGCATGTCAAAGAGGTAAATTTTCAAAATCTCATTTTAAATCAAAAAATGTTGTTTCTACCTCCAGACCATTGGAATTACTTCACATTGATCTGTTTGGACCAGTGAAAACTGCATCCATCAGAGGCAAGAAGTATGGGTTAGTCATTGTAGATGACTACAGCAGATGGACATGGGTAAAGTTTCTAAAACACAAGGATGAGTCTCATTCTGTGTTCTTTGACTTCTGCAATCAAGTCCAGACTGAAAAAGATTGTAAAATTATTAAAGTCAGAAGTGATCATGGTGGAGAATTTGAAAATAAACATTTTGAAAAATATTTTTCTGAAAAAGGCATTGCACATGATTTCTCCTGTCCTAGAACTCCACAACAAAATGGAGTTGTAGAGAGGAAAAATAGAACATTGCAAGAAATGGCCAGAACCATGATCAACGAGACAAATCTGGCAAAATATTTCTGGGCAGAAGCAATTAACACAGCTTGTTATATTCAGAACAGAGTGTCTGTAAGACCTCTTCTGAAAAAGACTCCCTATGAATTGTGGAGAAACAGAAAGCCTAACATTGCTTATTTTCATCCTTTTGGATGTATTTGTTATATGCTTAATACTAAAGATAATCTGAACAAGTTTGATTCCAAAGCACAGAAGTGTTTCATGCTTGGTTATTCTGAACGCTCTAAAGGCTACAGAGTATTCAATACTGAAACACAGATTGTGGAAGAATCTATTCATGTCAGATTTGATGATAAGCTTGGCTCTGAAAAGCCAAAGCAGTTTGAAAGTTCTGCAGATAGAGAAGTGATTCTCACAGACTCTGAAGGCTCAGAGGCAGAAAAGGCAAAGAACAAAGAATCTGACGCAACCCCAGATGCTACACCTTTGACCTCCCAACTAAACAACTTGCATATTTCTGAAAGACCAACTGTCAGAGGATCTTCTTCCAGAATCAAAGCTTCTCATCCAGAAGATGTGATAATTGGAAAGAAAGATGATCCTATAAGGACAAGATCATTTCTCAGAACTTCTGAATCTTCCTTATTTGGCTTAGTGTCATTGATAGAACCAACATCTGTAGATGAGGCTCTGGAAGATAATGAATGGATTATAGCTATGCAAGAAGAGCTGAATCAATTCACTAGAAATGAAGTTTGGGATCTGGTTCCTAGACCTAAAGGATTCAATGTCATTGGAACAAAATGGGTCTTCAGGAATAAGCTGAATGAAAAGGGAGAGGTAGAAAGGAATAAAGCAAGGTTGGTTGCTCAAGGATATAGTCAACAAGAAGGTATTGATTACACTGAGACATATGCTCCAGTGGCAAGGTTAGAATCTATTCGACTTCTTATTTCATTTGCTGCACAGAATAACATCACTCTGTATCAGATGGATGTTAAAAGTGCTTTTCTTAATGGTATTATAGAAGAAGAAGTATATGTCCACCAACCTCCTGGCTTTGAAAGTGAAAACTTTCCAGATCATGTTTTCAAATTAAAGAAATCCCTTTATGGATTAAAACAAGCTCCCAGAGCTTGGTATGAGAGGTTGAGCAACTTCCTTCTGAAGAAAAATTTTATCAGAGGAAAAGTGGATACAACTTTATTCTGTAAAACTGTTAAGAAAGATCTGCTAATTTGTCAAATTTATGTAGATGACATTATTTTTGGATCAACAAATATTACGCTTGGAAAGGAGTTTGCTAAATGTATGCAGGAAGAATTTGAAATGAGCATGATGGGAGAATTGAGATTCTTCTTGGGAATCCAAGTCAATCAGACTCCAGAGTGTACCTACATACATCAAACCAAATATGTTAAAGAGCTTCTGAAGAAGTTCAACATGATTGATAGCAAAATGGCAAAGACCCCAATGCATCCTACAAGCACTCTAGGTAAGGAAGAGGTAAGTAAGAAGGTAGATCAAAAACTCTACAGAGGTATGATAGGATCTCTTCTATACTTGACTGCTTCTAGACCAGATATTCTGTTTAGTGTTTGCTTATGTGCTAGATTCCAATCAGATCCTAGAGAATCACACTTAACAGCTGTTAAGAGGATTCTAAGGTATCTGAAAGGTACTGCTAACATGGGTTTGTGTTACAGAAGATCTGATGAATTTTCATTAGTTGGATTCTGTGATGCTGACTATGCTGGAGACAGAGTTGAACGTAAAAGCACTTCTGGAAGCTGTCAGTTTCTTGGAAGTCATCTGATCTCATGGTACAGCAAGAAGCAACCTACCATTGCACTATCAACTACAGAGGCAGAATACATTGCTGCTGCTGGATGTTATACTCAGATGCTCTGGATGAAGAGTCAATTAGAAGATTATCAAATCTATGAGAGTAATCTTTCTATCTTCTGTGATAATACTTCTGCTATATGTTTGTCAAAAAATCCAATCTTGCATTCTAAGGCAAAACATATAGAAATTAAACATCACTTCATCAGAGACTATGTTCAGAAGGGTGTAATAAATTTAGCGTTTGTTGATACAGATCATCAATGGGCTGACATTTTCACAAAACCCCTTGCTGAAGATAGATTTAAGTTCATTCTGAAAAATATTTGTATGGATTTGTGTCCAGAGTAATATTTTTCAGAGGCAACCTCTCAGATGCAAAATGTTTAATGATCTGAAGTATTTCATCTGTTTATTCGTTCAATTATATATATTCAATTATTTCTTTCTGTGTGAAACTCTGAACTAACAAGCTCAGAAGATCTGAAAGTTGGAAACGTTTCATTTCTTGAGAGACATCAGATGAGCAAACAAAGCAAACACGTGTCACTCAATATCTGAAAAGATGGAGTACTCAACTGAATTGACGTTTGAGGTATTGCTTTGAAAATCTCACTTTTCTTGGTTTTCCCCCCAGCTGTCATAAATTTAATGTGAAATGATTATTTTTCATTAAATGCTGTCCAAACGTGCGTAAGTGTCTTTTGTGTGCCCTATGCTTGGTTTTTGTTTGTCTATATATATCACCTGTCACATTTTTTTTCACACTTTCCACATTCACTTCACTCATGCGTTTCTGCTTTCTTTTCAATCTCTACCAAAACCCTAAACCTAAACCTCGATCCTTCTCTTCTTCAATGGCGTCTGCTTCAAACTCTGCTGCAAAACCCAACAAAACTATTATGTACAAAGAACCTGAACGAACCTTATTCACTCCAGTGGCTGATCTGGAAGTGCTCTGTGAAAGCTTCATTGACCTTGACTCTTTAAAGGAAAATGGGTTCGACCTCATTTCTGCCATTAAAGCTCAAGGATGGGAAAAATACTTTGAAAGGCTAATGGGTCCTGTATTTCCATCACTGGTAAAGGAATTTTGGATACATGCAAGCGCTGGTCCCAAGTTTATTCATTCCTCGGTTCTAGGAGTGGAGATAGTCATCACTGAAAACCTGATCAGACAACTGTTTAGTTATACTGAGTCTGATGGAGTTTCAAATCTTGTTTCTTCTCGCATTGGTATGGCTAGGGTTTATGAAGAAGTTACTATAGCTGGATTGCCGTCAAGTAAGGTTAAAGATTTAAAACCCATTTATAGGATCTGGGCAAAAATCTTTATGAGTACGCTTTTTCACAGAAAACCATCCAACTCACCAGATTATGTGAGTTCGGAACATCTGTATTTTATGTACTGCATTAGCAAAAATGTCAAAGTGGATCTACCGTATCTTATCTTCAGTCATTTACTAACTCATGTCAAAGAAAACAGAGAGGAAGTAAGGGCGAAAGCTGGTAAAGTAAGGACGTGGATACCCCTGGGAAGGCTGATTTCTGATATACTTATTGAGACCAAGCTGGTACAGCATCTAACTGATGCGAAGATTACAGAAGATCTGACTTACATCATTGGCTCTGAAATTAATGGACTCAATCTGAAAAGGATGAAAATCATTTCAGAATTGAAAGGACAACTCAGGAAGATCAACTCTGAAGAGGTTCAAGGCAGAAGAATTCCTGTGGAAGATTTTCCACTATTCAGTGCAGATGAACCTAAGGAATTTGTCTGGCTGTACATTACTGAATGTCTAAAGGAAGGAATCCCTTTACCTGCCAATCTCGTTCAGAAGCCGGGAGAAGAATTGCCTAATCAGATGAAGGAAAGGCGCAGTAAGAGGAAGGCTGACGAAGGATCCGTTCAGAAGAAGAGAAAGGTACCTGAAGCGTCAAGAAAGAAGAAGAAAGAAGGAAAGAAGGCCAGAAGCAGTCCTAGAGAAGCTACTCTGGAAGAGATCAGAGACACCATTCAACAGGTATTAGCATCTGATCCTACTCCTACTGTTCATTCACCCCTGTCTTCACCACAACTCTCTCCAAGCCTCATACCAAGAACTTCCAAATCTAAAAAGTCTGTCAATATCTCATCCGAACCACTATCCTCTGAACCATTAAATTTACAATCATCTCCTGCACCAATTCCATCTAAACCACAACCTCAAACAATTCAAACAGAAATTCCACCTCCACAACCAACTCAACCAGAAAACTCTCCAACAGTAACACCAGAACCAACTCAACCAGAAAACTCTCTAACAGCAACTCCACAACCAAATTTGTCACAACCAGAGAATCCCCAACCAGAGACTCTCCTTCAAGAAACAATTATTTCAGAACAAAACCAACCAGAGATTGTTCAAACTGAACACTCTGAACAAACAATTCCCTCAGAAGATCCAAATCTTTCTGACAATATTCTTGATATTCAACCCCTCAACCAAACAATTGAAATTTCTTCTACATCTGTTCACTCAGATGAATCTTCTGATTCATCTGATTCATCTGACTGTGATTCAGAATCACTCAAACAAGCTCGCTCTGAGAGCGTTATGAAGAAACATCTTAACATTGCTTTGTTTCAAACCCCACCAAACTCTCCATCTCAACAACCATCTGAAGCACAACCTTCTGAAACTCAATCAGCTGTAAACCAAACCATTCCTCAACCACCTGAAACTAACCCATCTGAGAATCAAACTTTTCCTCATTCATCTGAACTCCCTCAATCTGACATCCACACATCTCAACCACCCACACCTCAACCACAACCATCTGAACCTACTCCTGCTAACACTCCTAATCCTCTTTCCTCTGGATAGAATGAACAGTCAGATTTAGGATCTTGTGTTAATGCTATGTTTGATATTTTCAAAAAGGAGTTAGATTCTGAATATGATCGTGTTAAGACTATATGCATGTCTAGTTTGGATCCAAATGTTTCGAATACTGCTTGGAAGCGCTTCATCTGGATGTTCAACAAAGCTGCCCTAAAAGTTAGAGCAAAATGCTCTAAGCTTGCTAAGACTAAATTTGCTGAGTTAATAAAGGTAACGCTGATGAACATGCCTCCTCCTCCTCCTATATTACTTTTGGAAGCTGCTCCTCCAGTAGTTCCTGAATCTGAAATGGTTGAACAAGCTTCTGTTGAAAACCAAACTGAAGGACACCCTGCTGCTACTGCATCTGCTCCGTCTTCATCTGTGGTTTCAGAACTTGTGAATGATGTGAAGGATATAAAGGACTGGATGATCAAGCAAGAAAAGACAACTGATGAAATCAAGACCTGGATGTCTAAGCAAGAAGAGTCAGCTGCCAAGATGACAGAGCTTCTGACCCTCATTGCCTCTCGCCAGACCTAGTTTTATTTGTTGTTTTGCACATGAACTGCTTTTGCTGTCTGTTTATCTTTTGTTGTGTTATGTGGTTTGGCATATGCCTGTTTGACTGTGAACGTTGGTTTGTTTTAATTGCATGATAACATGTTTTGCTCCTATATGATTCTTTTCTTCTATATCTTTCTGTCTTTGAAAATCTTTTTGATTATGACAAAAAGGGGGAGAAAAAGAGAAACTGAGGTGTTCAACCTATAAGCAATTACTAAAACTAATATTCAGACATTTTTAGTAACTTACTTTGAATTTATTACATTGATATATCTGACATAATTCTTTGAAGTTACCATGAGACTGTGTCAACCAGAACCTGATTCTCTAAAGAAAATCTGAGTATTCAATCAAATCTGATAACTCTGATATCTTACTCTGATACATTTATTCTGAAAGAGAATTCATGCAAGATGATAACCAGACGTTCTGACTAAAGAAAGTCATATGTATCTGGCATCAAGATTTGACTCTGAACTCCTTCATCAGGCTCTGAATCTGAATTATACTTAATCAGAAAGGGAAGTATTCTATTCTATTGAAGTATTTATTTCAGGGGGAGATTGTTAATCTCAGGGGGAGTTTCTAATTCTTACTCTTTATTGAACAAAATTTCTCATGTTTTGTCATCATCAAAAAGGGGGAGATTGTAAGAGCACAGATTGTGTCTTAGTTATATCTCTATGTTTTGATGATAACTCTTATAAATTTTGTATTCAAGAATTATATACTCTAAACGTGTTCTAGATTGTTTGCTACAGGCACCAAAGAAAATTATCTTAAGAAAGCAAATTTGGATCTGAACAATGTTATTATGAAAAGCTTCATAAGTTCAAGAGCATCTTAAGTGAAGATCTGAACGCTGCTCCCAGAAGAATCTGACTTCTGTCTCTTGAAGATTCTGAAGCAGGAGCCTCTAAAGCATAGAAGACTCTGCTCTGAAAGATTCACACGCTCAAGCACAAGCTGCACATACTCTGATTCAGCTCAATCTGAAGAATATCCAAGACTCTGAAGATCCAGATGATCTCTAGTCTGAAGACTCTGAAGAATCAGATTCTAATGTTGAAAGCTGAATTTACTTTGAAGAAGATTTAAATATGTACGTTGGTTTTTTCTCAACAGCTCTTTCCTATTTTGTGCTAGACACAAGGACACAGACAAAAAGGTTTTATCTGTGCATTCCATTCTGAGGAAAGTTTTCTGCAAGTGAAGACAAAAGGCATCAGGCTTGTTTCAGCACAGCCTCCAATGTAAAGACAAAAGGCTTTAGGTTTTTCTGCACAGCCTTCAACGTAACAAGACTTCTTGGATCTTAGTGCCTATATAAAGAAGTCCACTCCATCTTCTTCAGTATCGAATCTCTAGCAAAATCACTCCTCAAAGCAATCTTTCAAAGCTCTTAATTATATTATTTTGCTTTAACTTTATTCTTAACTTAAGAGAAATATCACTGTTGTGATAACAGCTTATTAGAAGCATTCTTACTCTTGTAAAAGCTTTACATTGTTTGTAAAAGGTTTTCCTTAAGAGGATCCAGTTGGGATCAGTTGCTCTTGAGAAGACTAAGAACAGTTGTTCTTAGGTGTTACTATTTGTAATCTGTTTGATTAAAATAGTGGATTAAGTCCTTGACAGAGAAAGGCAAATCACTCTTGAGAGGGTGGACTGGAGTAGTTGTTTTCAACGAACCAGGATAAAAATATCTGTGTTCTAATCTTTGATTTTTGAGTCTTACTTATTCAACCCCCCCTTCTAAGTAATTTTCTCACCTTCAAACATAAGAAGAAGGTTCCTAACAAGCAAAAACAATGGTTTGGAAAGACTATGGCTTTAGTAGCCCACACCTATCCTAGGATGCCTACCAAAGATGACTGGTATTTTAACAGTGGTTGCTCTAGACACATGACTGGAATTGAGGATCTCTTGATAAACCTCAAAACTCATTCCTCTAGTCATGTAACCTTTGGTGATGGAGCTAGAGGAGAAATCACAGGTGTTGGACACCTTGACAGTCCTAAAGCTCCAGAATTAAGGAATGTATTTCTGGTTAAAGGACTGACTGTAAATCTAATAAGCATCAGTCAGCTCTATGATCAAGGCTTAAAGATCCAATTTACCAAGGGTAAATGTGTTGTCACCAATCAAGAAGGTGAGAAAGTCATGAGGGGATCTAGAGCAAAGAATAATTGCTACTTATGGGAGCCCAGAAGTAACCTCAGTGACTTGGTTAAAGAGAAAAATAAGGATCAATTATGGCTGGTGAAAGAAAGACATCTTCTAAAATTAGAAAGGACCAGGTCCAAAACATCAGCAAGAGGAACCTCAAAATATGCTTCAGAAAGCAGGACAGGATATAGTAAAGGTTATGTGGGTAAGCAAACCAAGAAGGGATACCCAAAGAATGGTCATCAGGGAAAGCTAGATAGGTTATATTGGAACCTGATGGAGTCCATGGAAGCTACTCGGCATACAGGGAGCAATGTCACTCAGAATGTCATAACATCGTTTTGTGACAATCTCAGTAACATGAATTGCTATCCTAGTCATCTAGAGAAAATTATGAAAAATTCTGACTGGCATCACCTTGGGAAAGAATGTGAGGAACTAAGAGACTCAGGAGCATACAGTGATCATAAGGGTACAAGAGGCCTCAATGATACTCAATTTGAAAAATCTCTAAGGAAGTTGAGGTCCTTCATTAATGATGAATTATAGCAATTAAAAGTAATAGGGAATTACTTTTTGAAATTTGATCATTTACTGTTCAATCAAAAAGGTAAGTTCCCTCCTATTGGGCAATCGTACCTCTCTACTACATATACGATACACCCCTTCTATCTTTGGTACCCTCACAAACTGTTCATCTTCCATTCACCCTTCAACAAGCACAGAAAATCCTCTCTCTCACGATCAAAGTCACCAAAAATGTCTCAACATCCAACAGATATTCCTTCCAAGAAGATGCCCACTAGCTTTGACACAGATTCCGCTGCTAACCCTAACGAGGTTCTTGAGATAACTCCTCTAAGATTGCTAACCCCAGAAGGACTGATGGTGAAGAAACCACGAACCTCACATGCAAGAAGACCTAAAGAACTTGTAACAGGTCAGGCTCCTCACTCTTCAACTTATGATCCGTATGAGGAGATCAATGAGGAAGAAGCTAGGAAAATCCACTCCGCCATTGCCAACTTGGTAAAAAGGGTTCTGATTGAGCCAAATGAGGTGCCAACTATAGACATTCCACCTAACACTAAGAGTCCTGCTCCTAATTTGGATAATAAAGACAATGTCACTCACGATGTTGAAACATTGGAAGCCACTTCACAAGAGGGTAATAACAAGGGTCAAGGTTCTGAGAATATGGATGTTAACATGCAAGGTGACCAGAATGATGATGTGACTGACATTGTAGATCTTAATGAGTATTCTGATAATGATTTGATAATCAAGAGCAATCCTGGTATAGCTAAAAGGCTCATGATTAGGAAAGGGAAGAAACAAGCTGTGCAAAGCAACCCCAAAAAGAAGACTGTAGCCAAGAATACCCACGTTGAGCTTGCTAAAGCATGGAGCAAGGTGGTTCCAAAGAAGAGGAAGGCCCAATCCAGTACTGAAATTGATTCTATTTCAGATGATGATGATGATGTATCTGAAATTTCATCAAAGAAGAAACCAACCATTAGCAAGCTTGCTGCTAGTGCCCCTGAGGTTCCTATTAACAACATTTTATTTCATTATCCCTCATGTGTTGATAGATGGAAGTATGTTGTTCAGAAGAGAATGGGATTGGAGAGGGAGCTGGGACAGAATGCTCTTGAGAGTAGAGAAATCATGAATCTCATTCATGATGCTGGATTGGTGAAAACAGTTAGTCAAATCTCACAATGCTATGAGTTACTTGTCAAAGAATTCATCGTTAATCTCTTAGAGGAATGTGTTGATAGGAAATCTAAAGAGTTTGGCAAGGTGTATGTAAGAGGGAAGTGTGTTACTTTTTCTTCAACAACAATCAACAAGTATCTGGGTAGTTAAGATAGAGCTCACCCTGATGTAACTGTCTCTGAAAACAAAATGTGTCAAGTGATAAAAGCTAACCAGGTAAAAAGTTGGCCATCAAAAGGAAAGCTAGTTGCCAGCAAACTAAGTGTCAAGTATGCTATGTTACACAAGATTGGTGTTGCAAATTGGGTGCTCACAAACCATAAGTCTACTGTGGCAACTATTCTTGGGAAGATCATCTATGTTATTGGAACCAAGGCCAAATTTGACTTTGGGACATATATTTTTGATCAGACTATGAAGCATGCAGGCAGCTATAGCATCAAAGGCCCCATTGCATTTCCTTCACTCATCTGTGGCATCATTTTGAATTAGTATCTAAATATTCTCAAGAAAAGTGATGCTGCAAACAAAAGAGAAAGCCCCTTATCCTTCCATCCCAAGTTGTTTCAAGGAACTCATGTTCATGACCTTGTCATGACATCCATTGAGACATCCAAAGGGAGTCCCAAGACAAGAAAAACTGAAGTGATTGCCATGCTAAAGGAAACTTGTAAGGAGTTGGATGCTAGGAAGAAAAATCTTGAAGCATTGATCAGAACCCTTGAGCAAAATGAAGATGATGAGTTCACTGATGAGGATGGCCAGGCAGCTGATTCAGAAAAGGATGCTGCCAGCTCTGAGGAAAGCTCTGGTCAAGAAGAGGACAAGGATACAGATGGATCCCCAGATGCTGAGGAGGCTAGTGATTGATTCAACTTGGTTTGAGTATTTTATCTTGAATTTATTGGAGTCTTCTTCTATTTTTGGTGATTGCTTCAAGTTTAAGTCATTTTAATCATGTGTATGCATACATTCTTGACCTAGTTTTTGGGATATGATCATGAGTGATCCCTTGAGCACCTCTTAAGCCTTGTTAGCTTTTTTTAACATGCTTGAGGTGCTGCCTTGCATGTTTAGAGGTCAATTGCATGTTTACCTTGTGCCACAAGTTATGTTTTGATCTTATCTTTCCACTTGTTTGAAGTGTGAGATGTTTATATGGACTTTGGTCCTCTAATTGAACTTGATCATGCTTGTGATTGCTTATTGTTTTGACTTTGAATTTGAGGTCTTCCATTTATGTGTCACTTCTTCCCTTAGTGGATTTAGACTTATTCATGATGATTTGGTGATGTTGATCACACTTTGAGTTGTCATGAACAATTGAACTCCCTTTGCTTTGTTGTGTTGCATTTCTTTACTTGGCCTTTAAGTAAGTGTTTGGTTGAGTTGATTAAGATGTGGTGGCTGCCCCCACACTCTTTCCTCCCTCCCTTCTTTGGTTATGCATCCTTTGTGTGCTCTTTGTGTAGCACATTTGCTTCTTGATAATTAATGTTACTTGGTTGTAGGAGTTTACTTTTCCCATTTTATCTCATCTTCTTTTGACTTGTTTAAGTCTTCCCTTTTTTGTTTTCATTTGTGTTTGCATCTTATATCTCCTTTCATCTTTCAAGACTTGTTTCTGTCTTTCATTGCATTTTCATCTGTGATTGATTATGTTTGGTGTTTACTTATGCTTCTTGCATGATCTCTTAGGGTTCCTAGTCCCCCTGTTTAAGATGGGAGTAGGAGAGACATTAGTCTTTCAATCCTTTGCATGATAACATTAGGTAGTTCTCTTTTCATCCCAACTTTAGGATCATCTTGCATGACAACATTAGGGTTTACGGTTCCCTTTAGAGTCTTGTGTCTTCTCTTCTCATCTTATAACTTAAGACACTTAATAAAAGATGACAATTGTTGTACGCTACGAGCCTTAAGTACATGAGGAATGATGAGTGAGGGGCCTCCTCTCACATTGTATAGAGTGTTTAGCATATGCCCTTTGGGCGATATGCAACACATTCACTCTTATGTCATAGTCTTTAGTGCAACATGAGTTTCAAACTAACTCAATTCACTTCTTCTTATAAAAAAACACAAACAAAAATTCAAACCTTTTTATCATTCGGGATTGTTTCAAACCTAATTTTCAGAAAGAGTATGTTACATTTCCATTCTACCGCAAATAAGCATCGTCCCTAACTGCTGGAATTGAAACGTAACATTTACCCATAAAACTCTTAACCAACTAGTGGTCTAGGTTTCCCGAACTACGTTTGTTCTGATTTCTCATACCAGATGAGGATACGTAGGCACAAGATGGCGATGTTGTAACACCCCACTCTAAACTCTCGCGGAAAAATAAGAGAAACAACAGAAAACAGTTTCAGAGTGCAGCAATTAAAGTTTCATGACGACCGTCATGGATGTCACGACCGTCACGGTCATGACGAGCGTCAAGGAGCTGTGACGATCGTCACACTCCCAAATTCTCAGACGCATGAGGGTGTCACATTTTCAACTTAACCAAACACATACACCTGCAAAAAATCATTTACTAACATACGTAGCACAAAATTCGGATGAACAAACAACGATAATTTGTTTTACATTTTAATCATAAAACGACATGTTATAACACACTTGTCACTACTGCGAAAATCGGCGCCGGCTATGACAGAAGAGTCGCCACCGTGCGTTATTTATCCTACAAAAGGGAAAGGAAGTGTTTTTTTTAGTGTGTTCACAATCTCTAACGCACTAGAGACTATGATTTGAGAGTGACTACGCCGTATGTCACCCTAAGGGTAACACACTAAGAAATCAGATTACTGAAGAGTGACCCTCCAGTAACCTTCTCTCAAATGGATTAAGGCTTGTAGCGTACGAAATCGATCATCCTTATCACTGTGTTTTGAATTTTTTGGAGATAGAAGAGAAACAAATTCTAAAAAACCTAGGGTTTGAAAGGGGAATCAAAACTAACCTAAAGTTGTCATGCATGGGTTACAACCTAATGTCTGTCATAATTCCCTCCTGCACATAGGAAATCAGAGATCCTAGGGGATAAACAGCAAAAGAAACAGATATACTGTAAACAGTAAACATGCATGCAATGCAGCAGTACAAGCGAGGCAAGGGAGTCCCACTCAACCTCAAACCTGGGAAAACAATAGGCAAAGTGAAACAGCTTCACTTCAAACCTAAGGGGTAAGCTGAACAAGCCAACAACAATACATAAAAATAAATAAAATCCAACACCAGCTCTGACAGCAATACCAGCTCCTACAGTAAGCAACTCAAACAGCAACAGCTCTGACAGCTACAGTTGATTAACAACAAAGGGTTGTCAATAACAACTTCTCCAAGAAAGACCCCATCTTCATTCTTCAATGATCCCCAAGCTTTAGATAAGCTCCTATCTTCCATAAGCCCCATCTTTAGCAAGCATGATCCTCAACCAGTAAACAACTTCAACAAAAAGCAGCAAAACCCTAGCTTCAACAAATAACCAGTTCTGACAGGCACAAGCTTCATCTTCACCAATCTTCACTGAACTTTATCTTCAAAAGGTATCCATCTTCAATGCAATCACTCCAGAAAAGAATCAATTATGAAGTTGAAATGTTAAGAGGCTTAGTGACAACCCAAGGAAATCACTAAGATATTAACATAGCAAGTGAAAGGTATCCTCAAGATTCTACCCAGCCAAAGCATGCTCTACATCCCTCCTAAGGAGAGATGGAACTTCTTTGGGGGACCTTGTGTCATGGGATGGAATAGAGGCACAAGAAGCTCTCTATGTTTGACAGAAGAAACAAGACTACTCTAATGCTCTTCCTATATATCCTAACTCCTAAGCCTCTGACAAACCCTCTAATAAAAGAGAAGTCTTCAACTTCAAGCTTCTTCAAGCCATCCCAAAGCAACTTCATTTGATCTTCAAGTCCTCCAAGCAAAGCCCAAGCCAAAATCACTCCAAAATAGCCCCACACAAGCATAACCAAACCCAATATCCAAAGGAGAACCCCATAATCATCACACAAGTTGCAAAAATCAAATAAAATGCTAAAGCTCATCATAAAATCCTAGGTAAATTTCTAAGGGAACCTAACCCTATACCCAATACCCCATAGGAATCCCAAACCCTAAATCAACCATTTAATCCTCAAACTATGCCCAAAACTACAACTATTTGTCTTGAAACCCTAATTCTAACACCTCTCCTATTCACCTCTCAAACTAACCTAAATTTTATTCACAAAAATGTTATACTATTTAAGGGTACATGCTTCCCTAATTTAATCAATCCAACAAGAATCAACTTAAAATCATTCACCAATTGATCACAAGAAAATCAGCAAGAACATGTAGCAAATATACCAAATTTAAAGAAAATAATAAAATGGAAAAATTCAAATTAAATTGAAAAATGGATAAAAATGGGATTTATTAATTTCATAAAATCGCAAATAAATCCAAGATCATGGAGGTATTTTTAAAATATTTTTTGGATTAATATTGGATTTATTATAAATTTTAGAAATCAAATGGATTAAAAATAAAAGAAAATCAAATTAAAAGAAAATAAAATGCTGAATTAAATGGGAACCATTAGATCAATTGAATGGTAAGCGCATCTGAGGCTTCAGAACGCGTCCACGTGTGAGTCCAGTCACCAGTTGACTGGATAAAAGAAACGCAACGTTTTTGAACTAATGGAGGCAATCTCAGTTTGAATCGTGGCCCTTGGATACGTGAGGGAGTCAACAAGTCAAGGTGATCTGAGGCTTGGGACTTCATCTTCTCCACAAGCTCAGGCGACCTGAGACTATTCTCAGGTGGTGGTTCACGGTGGTTTCCACCGTCTTCTCCGGTGGAGTGGTGGTTACAGGTGACCAAACAAGACAAATTTTATACCAATTCTGACCAGAATTTCACATAGATCCCAAATGTAATCTCTAAATCCTATAAATCCTCATGGATTCTCAAAACTGATTCATTCTCTAAAATGTGTCAAGATTTCAAATAGCTCCATTTGCAAAATTGAAATCACATAATTGTTCCTCATTCTTCACTGATCATGATGAACTATCCAACTCAACTTGAAACCTCAAGATCATCCATAACCGTCTCTTAACAGAAATTGTGCATCACACTTAATTATCACTAATCCACTCCAAACCAATCCAGAAATGATCCGTATCATCTCTAGGTCCTAACCACATGGTCAATTCTATCTAATTCTCCCTAGATTATGAAGGAATTCAAGAATTACATACCTGTGAAAATGGGATCAACAGAGGTAGAAAATGATGGATTCAAGCTGTGCAACTCTTCAAACACGATCAATGAAGCAAGATAAAGCTTTTCCAACCCTCAATTTGGCTTGAATGTGCCTTGAACTCCAAAACCGATTCTGAGTTGAAGCTCTTGAAACTCAACTTCAATCTTCCTCTCCTCCACAAATTCTGCACCAAACTGAATCTGAATTCACTCTAGAGCTTAAATATGAAATGTTTATGGGCTTATCCAATCCAATTCAGGCCCAAATCCATTGACCCAAAATTCTGTCATGGCCATGAAACTCCAATGCTACAATCACGATTCTGAGCTTCCAGCTCACTCTAGAATGTTCTATTCAACTGCAAATTGATTATGGAGTGTGTTTAGTTAGCTAGCTTGGCCTGAATTGCCCTGATTTTTGTTTTGGCATTGTGACTTGTAATGTAAGCAAGCTCTTTACAAAGGAAGTCATGAAATTAACCCTCAACTCAAAAATGTGGAAATGTCATTGTGTTTAAAATGCATTTCCTGATCAATTTGGTATGTCATATGGACTGGTTTGGACCTATGGCTCAAAAATCACAATTTTCCTCTTTGGTTCATTTAAAATCCATCCTTATTTTAGGCCATTTTGGATCATTTTGTGAAGCAAGCCATTTCAATCACCCATGAATTCTTATATGACCTAAAAACATAATTTTAAGCACATCTCATGTTGAACATGTTTTCATTTGAGGAGTGGAAGATAGAGATTTTGACCTATGTTGAAAAATGACCTATAATTCAACTTTCCCAAAATACCCCTGGATTAACAAGATCATAACTTGAGTTCCACAAATATTCTTGAGGACTTATAGTACTCAAATTAAAGCTAAGGTCAAGCCCTACAATTCTTATGTTGGCCAAGAATCCATTTGAAAACTCCTTGATGGGAAAAAGTTGCTTGGAAGTCAAGTGACTTTCACAGATAAATTTCAGTGCCCTCTGGTGACCCATAACTTGCAAGAACCATAACTTGAGTTCTACAAATCTCCTTGAAGACTTATAATACTCAAATTAAAGCTGTTGAGAATATATACAAGTTTCATGTTGGCCAAGAATCCATTTGAAACTTGTATTTGGACTTGTGTGGCTTGGAAGTCCAGTGCTATATAGGGGATTTTACCCTAGGAATCCTGTCTCAAACACCTCCAACCACTCTTGATTCTCTTGAATTTGATCTTGACTCATCATACACATGCTTTAACATATCAATCCATGATTTCCATAACTTGGAACTAGGTCTTGATGCCCTTTCTTTGCTCTCCTTGACCTAGGGTTACCCAGATGAAACCCTACTTGTACACACCTCAACTGTGGTTCTTGACCTTGATACCATGACTTGTCTAAGCTTCAATATGGCTCTCTAGGATTCCCATGGGATCCATACACACCTCAAATCCATAATTCCATGTTGATGATCTTCAATACACCTCAAGTTAGGAGAGAAATCCACTTGTTGACACTCAAATCTCCTCAAAGCTTCAACCCATTCCTTGATGACTTGGATGTTCTTCAGCTTGAATAAGGCCCCTTGATGTGCTTCTTTAGATAAGGATGACACTTGATCCCCTGTTAGATGACTTGCTATGTTATGATAGGCAAATGATTGGACCATGTACATGATGTGACTATGCAAATGAAATGCAATGAAACATAAACCCGGTGAAATAGGTTGAGCAAATTTTAGGGTGCAACAGTTGCCCCTATTCGAACGGCTTGGACCCGACTAGGTGAAGAGTGAACGACCTTCAAACAATCGAGGTACGAGACGGTTGAATACCAAGAACCCGGAAATTTGCCAACCGCAGAAATAAACTGCGCATACTGCTTGGAAAACAACAGCCACCGACTTAGGCCGGTGGTTACGGCAACCAACTGATCAATCATCTGATATCAAAACTTGATTTCAATGTCAACCGCCTGCGTAACGCCCCAGGCCTTGAACTCTCTCTTGTCGAAACACCCCGCCTTTTGTCCATGTTAAAACTCCGTCGTCTATTAATACAGAGAAAACATATTAGCGACCGTGCTGGGGATCATTTTCATCAACCCGAAAAAGATTCTATCATCGCGGGGATAGAACTTTGTCCATGTTAGGATGCTATATTCTGTCAACACAGAAAAATCCCGATGACTTCGCTGGGGAAACATTCCTGTCTAATCACAGGGAACTCATCTGCCTATCCATATAGGAAAATCATCTGCCTATACACAGGAAACCCCATCCGTCTACTTCATACGGGAAAAATCATCTGCCTGATTACAGGAAACTCCATCCGCCTGTTTCATACGGGAAAAGTCATCTACCTGACCACAGAAAACTCCATCCGTATACTTCATACGGGAAAAGTCATCTGCCTGATTGCAGGAAAACTCATCCACCTGCTTCGTACGGGAAAATTATCTGAATATCGTTTCTCTGCCTACCTCTGCAGCAGTCAACTCCGTTGGTCCCGAACCACAAACGACTTTGAGGAAGACTCTACTGGGGATAGTAACACGAGGAAATCATGGCGACTTCCTTGGGGAAAATACTTTTGTCAAATATCGGAACACAACTCACATACCCTGTCTATCACGGGAGAATCATCTATCTGGATACCGGAAAATTCGTCTGCCTGCTTCATACGGGAAACTTCATCTGCCTGATTCATACAGGAAAATGTTCATCCGCCTGCTTCATACGGGAAAACACATCTACCTGATTCTTATAGGAAAGTTCATCCGCCTGCTTCATACGGAAAAACACATCTACCTGATTCTTATAGGAAAGTTCATCTGCCTGCTTCATACGGGAAAATACATCTGCCTGATTCTTTCAGGAAAGTTCATCCGCTTGCTTCATACGGGAAAATACATCTGCCTGAACACAGGAAAGTTCATCCGCCTGCTTCATACGGGAAAATACATCTGCCTGATTCTTACAGGAAAAGTTCATCCGCCTGCTTCATACGGGAAAACACATCTACCTGATTCTTATAGGAAAGTTCATCCGCCTGCTTCATACGGGAAAAATACATCTTGGATATAGCTTCCTTGTCTATTCTTTGCAGTAGATAACTTCACTGGGGATATTCTGAAAATAATTGCCCGACACCAAGTGACCACTTATGAAGTTTTGATTCATGAAACCCTGACATGCTGCCGCGACAGCAACCCTGAAGAAAATACTCCGCTGGCCGGATAAGAGAAACTTCAGCCAATAAATCTGTGGGGAATAATAACAAGGACTGCATCATCACATGTCTCACGGCGAGACCTCGATCGTCTGGTAATAGATTTGCACTGTAATTTCATACTCCTGCTGAGAAACACCCCTGAAAGCAAAAGGTTAACCAACCTGATTTATGTTTCAAAATGCATATGTCTGATAATGGTGTAATGCTCCATACGACATGGAAATGCTACGCGTTTTTGGGTAGATGCAAACATGATAATATATGCAAATGCAAATGCAGGTTTGGGCTGCTGGGGAAGCTCTGACAAGCTTGCTTCAACACGACTGTTGAGGACAAATACCACCCTGTTGGGGATGAACGGGTACCGCAGAGTATTCTGGCACAATAAATGTCGGAAATACAACCAACTCTGTCGGGGAGAGATTACACATCGATTTCCACTGGGAGGAAAGAACAACACCTGCTAGGAAGATTAACCCAGCTGGGGGAGAAGCAACCCTTCTGGGGGACAACTGTCTGGGTACAGTTTATAAACTCGGAACTACCACTCTGCTGGGTATAATCATCCTGATGAAAGCACGATGACCTGCGGGGAGAAAGAAAACCATCCTCAGTGGGGATAATCCTTCTGAACCTACTATGACTTGGTTATGTGCCGCGGAAATCCTCCCAGCTGGGGATTGATCGTGCACATCTTCGACTCTCTGGGGAGTATAACCTCTGCATGGGATACTGATTTCGACTTGCTGGGGGTGAGGTGTGACCTGCTGGGAAATAAGGTCAAGTCCTTCTTCCAGGGCCTCTGGCTGGGGCCACCATTTTCTGATTGTCCGCTTCAAGGGCGAGAACCTTGCAAAACACAAACGAGACAAAACAAATCTACACAACCAAATCTATTCGGGTTAATGTCCACGACATCTCCTCAGTCAATTCGAAGTTTTATCAATCATTGGCAAGGGCCAGAAAAGTTATGCAAGTGCAAGTTTATCAAAAACATTGGCGTTTCCCACATACAAAACAGTAAAGCACAAACATCAAATACTGAATAACATGTTTTATTGATTGAGCCTGTAAATAGGCGAAGCTTTGTACATTGGATGCAACTCCTGAAAAGAGGAAGTTACACACACACACATACATATATGCACAAAAAGCATAAAATAAAAAGTACAAAACCAATATTTGTACACATGTTGGCAACGTGGTGCAAACAAACATCATGAGCTGATCCTCCTATGACTCGCCTGACTCTGGCGCTTTCCTGGTATTCAATTTTCAGAAGAGATTGTGTTGGATAAACGAACCTCCCAGGTACTCCCAAACCACTAATCAATGCAGTATCAGATCCGGACCGCAGTCATTTGCTTTTTCAATCCCTAACTTTTGCGTGAATCGCCCTTTGCGGGTTTTCAATTCACCGGGATACCCTTTTTTGCCGAAGTCGCCCTTTGCAGGTTTTCGACTTCGCGGGTGTACATCTTTTCAATTTTATCCCTAACTTTTTCCCGAACCATTCATTCATTTTTCTTTGGTTAGCCGGGATGCCCTATTTTTGCCTGGACTCTCTTTTTCTGTCCAGCGGGTCAATTTTTTAACTGCGTCCGAATTCACAGGCGACGTAAAGTCTTCACCGTCCATGGTGGACAACAACAAAGCTCCTCTGGAGAAGACTTTTCTAACAACGTATGGACCTTCGTAGTTAGGCGTCCATTTGCCCCTGTGATCCGTTTGTGGCGGGAGAATCCTCTTCAGCACAAGGTCGCCCGTCTGAAAGCTTCGCGGACATATCTTCTTATCGTACGCTTTCTTCATCCGGCTCTGATACAACCGACCGTATGCGAGAGAAGCTAGCCTTTTCTCATCCATTAAGCTGAGCTGATTCAGTCTATCTGTAACCCATTCTGGCTCGTCAATTTGGACATCTCGTAAAACCCTCAGGGAAGGAATCTCAACCTCCAACGGTAACACTGCCTCCATTCCGTATACCAACGAAAAAGGGGTTGCCCCGGTTGATGTGCGTACCGTCGTACGATAACCGTGCAAAGCGAAAGGTAGCATCTCGTGCCAGTTCTTATACGTCACAACCATCTTCTGGACAATCTTCTTTATGTTCTTATTGGCCGCTTCAACAGCGCCATTCATCTTGGGTCGGTAAGGAGAAGAGTTGTGATGTTCAATCTTAAAGTTCTGACACAGCTCTTTCATCATCTTATTATTCAAATTTGAACCGTTGTCGGTGATAATCCGCTCAGGGATTCCATATCTGCAGATAATATCTCGTTTGATAAATCTGGCGACCACTTGTTTGGTGACATTGGCATATGATGCTGCTTCCACCCATTTGGTGAAGTAATCAATTGCCACCAAGATGAACCGGTGTTCGTTGGATGCCGTAGGCTCAATTTTCCTGATCATATCAATTCCCCACATCGAGAACGGCCACGGTGATGACATCACATTCAGAGGACTTGGGGGTACATGGACCTTGTCCGCATAAATTTGGCATTTATGACACCTCTTTGCAAACTTGAAACAGTCTGTTTCCATAGTTAGCCAGTAATAACCTGCCCGCAGTAGTTTTCTCGTCATAGCATGCCCACCAGCATGTGTACCAAACGTACCCTTATGTATCTCTTCCATGAGCAACTTTGTTTCTTTCTCATCTACACAACGTAGCAACACCAAGTCGTGGTTTCTTTTGTATAGGACACTGTCAGGATTCAAATAGAAATTTCCAGCCAATCTCCTGAGAGTCTTCTGATCTCGACTGGATGCCCCAGCCGGATACTCCTTGTTCTTCAGGAAATTCTGGATGTCAAAGTACCAGGGTTTATCATCAGGAGCCTCGTCGATGGCAAATATGAATGCAGGCCTATCGAGCCGAGAGATAACAATCTGGGGAGCCTCGTTCCAGAAGTTAACTTTATACATCGAAGACAATGTCGCCAAGGCGTCATCCATTTGATTTTCTACTCGCGGCACATGATGCAATTCCACCTTGTCAAAGAAAGGCAACAATCTCCTTGCATAATTCATATATGGTATCAAATTGGGCTGACGTGTCTCCCATTCTCCTTTAATCTGATTCACCACTAGAGCTGAGTCTCCGTATACATCCAGATGTTTGATTTGCAAATCAATAGCTTCTTCTAGACCCATGATGCAAGCCACATATTCAGCCTCATTATTGGTAACGGGAAAGGTCAATCGGGCAGTAAATGGGATGTGCGACCCCTGAGGAGTAGTGATAATTGCACCTATTCCGCTACCATAAGAATTTACCGCACCATCAAATATCAACTGCCATTTGGAACCCAATTTTGGTCCTTCGTACGGCAACGGTTCTTCACAATCTTTCATCTTCAGGTACATGATATCCTCGTCAGGAAAATCAAACCTCATCGACTGGTAGTCCTCAACAGGCTGCTCCGCAAGGTACCATGACAGGACGCTACCTTTAATAGCCTTTTGTGAGACATATTGGATATCGTATACGGTTAACACCATCTGCCATCGGGCAATTCTTCCAGAGAGTGCTTGCTTCTCAAACACGTATTTGATTGGATCCATCTTTGAAATTAGCAGGGTCGTATGATTCAGCATGTATTGCCTCAAACGTTTGGCGGCCCAGGCTAGCGCGCAACACGTTTTTTCGAGCATTGAGTATCTGGACTCACAGTCGGTAAACTTCTTACTCAAATAGTAGATTGCATGCTCTTTACGTCCGGTCTCGTCGTGTTGACCGAGAACACAACCCATACTTTCCTCAAGAACCGTCAAATACATAATCAAAGGTCTCCCGACCACTGGGGGTATCAAAACAAGAGGTTCCTGCAAGTATTCTTTTATCTTATCGAATGCCTTTTGACAATTTTCATTCCAGGTCACAACCTGATCCTTTTTCAACAACTTGAATAACGGCTCGCATGTCGCAGTTAAGTGAGATATGAACCGGGCGATATAGTTCAACCTCCCTAAAAATCCACGCACTTCTTTTTCTGTTTTAGGCGTCGGCATTTCTTGTATTGCTTTTATTTTCGCAGGATCAACCTCTATTCCTTTTTCGCTCACGATAAACCCCAGCAGTTTACCCGATCTCACCCCGAAGGTGCACTTATTAGGGTTCAGCCTCAACCTGAACTTCCTGAGCCTCTTGAACAATTTCAGCAGATTAACCAAATGCTCGTCCTCCGTCTGGGATTTGGCAATCATATCATCAACATAAACCTCGATCTCTCTGTGCATCATGTCGTGAAAGAGAGTCGTCATAGCACGTTGATATGTTGCCCCAGCGTTCTTCAATCCGAAGGGCATCACTTTGTAGCAAAATGTTCCCCAGGGAGTAATGAAGGTAGTCTTCTCCATGTCTTCTGGAGCCATTTTGATCTGATTATAGCCTGAGAAGCCGTCCATGAAGGAGAATACGGAGAACTGAGCAGTGTTATCAACCAGCACATCAATGTGAGGAAGTGGAAAGTCATCTTTCAGGCTCGCTCTATTCAAATCACGATAGTCTACACACATTCGCATTTTGCCGTCTTTCTTCGGCACTGGCATAATATTAGCGACCCATGAGGGATATTTGGTAACAGCTAGGAAACCAGCATCTCACTGTTTCTGCACTTCCTCTTTGATTTTCACAGCCATATCCGGTCTAGTTCTTCGAAGTTTCTGCTTAATAGGCGGACATTCCTCTCGCAGTGGCAGACGGTGAACAACCATATCCGTATCCAACCCAGGCATATCCTCGTACGACCAAGAAAATATATCACTGTACTCTTTGAGCATCTTAACCAACCTTTACTTGATGTCGCTCTGCAGCGCAACCCCTATACGGATGTTTCTCACAACCTCTTCCGACCCCAAATTGATAATCTCAATGACTTCCTCATGAGGCAGAATGATTCTTTCTTCTTGTTTCAATAACCAGGTCAACTCTTCTGGCACGTCGCCATCTTCCACAATCTCTTCCTCAGCCTGAAATACCGGGTGCTCAAAGTCGAAGTGAGTCATAGGCGGTTCATAGATGTCATCTGAAATAGTAATCCTGTAAAGGAAATGGTTAAATGCTTCAAAACACATACAAAGCAAATAACCACATTGCCATTTTATTGTAAAACACAAAAACAGGAAAAACAGGGATCACAACATTTGTATATGGAAAACGCCTTTATTTCATGATTAAACAATGTAATGTACATAACCAAATGGCCCTAAGCAAAATCACTATGCTCCGGGTAGGACATAGGATTATTCAACAGTTAAGAAAACAAATCATTACTGTTTAGTTGTCACAGGAACAGTTTCTCGGATAGACCAATTGCAGAGACTTTGTCCTGGCACGCTTGGCTTGATCCACGCGTCCATATCACAGTTGCTATCTCCGTCTTCAGCATCGGAAATAGCATTGATAGTCTCGAAGCTTACCCCATTTGGTGTAATGGTTATCGACCCTCTGAACTTGGGCGTTCCTGAAGAGGATGCTGATGACGAAGGATGATATCCAAGCCCGAACTTGTCATTCTTCACGGGAATCTCCAATACCTGCCCCCAGCCCTTGGTTTTGCCTGCCTGGACTAGAGCCTGAGCCTCTTTGTAAGATGACGCTGCCACCTCTGGCATTTTGCTGGAACCCTGAGCTTTGTCTTTAATCCGCAACCCTTCGAAGGCTTGACAAGGTGTCTCGTGTATTTCTCCGTCGACTTCCACATATCTGAATGATGACAGGTGACTGACCAAAATATCCTCCTCCCCGCAAACGGTAACGACACTATCACCCACCATGTACTTCAACATCTGATGCAATGTGGATGTTACGGCCCCTGCCGCATGGATCCATGGGCGCCTAAGAAGACAACTATACGCTGGCTGGATGTCCATTATATAGAATTTCGTTTCAAATATTTCAGGCCCCACCTGCAACGGTAATGTTATTGATCCGAAAACCGACCTCCTCGTTCCATCGAACGCTCTCACCACTAAATCACTGGGCGTGCAGATAATCCCCCTGATATCCAACTTCATCATGGCTTTCTTCAGTAGCACATTCAGGGAAGATCCAGTGTCTACTAAAACATGGGACATGACTGTGCCCCGGCATTCTACTGACACATGCAATGCCATATTATGCTCTCGCCCTCTCGGAGTCAAATCAAAGTCTGTGAAGCCCAAACTGTGCCCCGCATTGACATGTGCCATCACCCCTTATAACTGATTAACAGAAACTTCTTGAGGAACGAACGACGTGTCTAGAATCTTCAGCAAAGCGTTCCGATGGGCCTCGAAACATAACAGCAATGATATGATGGAAATTTTTGACGGCGTTTGCTGGAGGTGCTCAACGATTTTGTAATCAGTTTTATGAATGAGCCTCATAAACTCCTCCACATCCTTAAGTGACATTTCCTTTTCATTCGACTGAGAAGGACCACCCTCAGCTACCTTGGCTTTACCCTTGGCTAATCTTTCTGCCTTTACCTCGGGTGACGTGAAGATTCTTCCGCTTCTGGTCATACCCCCTGTTCCGACAACATTATCTACAACCCCAGCTGGTTGTCCATTGACTTCAATTCTCTCACCGTCGCAATATACCTCCAACCCGTAAGTCCACGACATTTCTTTAATAATCTCAAAAGGGACTGGTCCTGCTTTAGTAATTGTGATCGTCGGCCGCCTGGCAGGCGCCGTTATCGTTATTGTTTTCCGCGGAATCGTCACCGTCGCAACATCGTTCTGCTCATCACACAACGCCTCTACAGGCTTTTCAACCGCGGTTCTATCAAATTGCAATGTACCTTCATCCATCATAGCCTGAATACCCTGCTTCAACTTATTATAACCCTCTGGATGGGTCCAACAATCCAAGCAAAATTCATCACAACCCGGGAATACACCCCCCTTTAACAACGTGCTTTTAATCTCACCCAACGGTGTCTTCAGCTCATTGACATCCGTCACTAGATTCAGATTTTCTTCCGTCAAGATGGCATTTGCCCCATGATTGGGCATAGGCTGTTGTACGATATTTGGACCCACCTGTCCAAAGTTGATAGCTTTGTTATCCAATAAATCCTGAACTTTGTGTTTAAATGCCTGACAAGCTTCTACATCATGCCCGGGTGCCCCGGAATGGAATTCGCAATGCTTGTTGGCATCATACCCGTAAGGGAGTACCGCCCCTGTGGTAGGTGCCAAAGTCCTCTTTTCAACCAAGTTCAACCCTAGCAGGGTTTGAAGGAGTTCTGCATACATGGAAGGGGGTACATCGAACACTCTTTTCGGTCTCGCATTTTGCACCCTTCTCTGGCCAGGATTCTGTCCTTGCTGTTGCTGTGGTTGTTGTTGTTGTTGCTGCTGAGGCTGCCCTTGTTGAGGAAAAGGGATAGTGACACTAGCTATCTGTGGCGGCTGAACATACTGATTTCTTCCTCTGCCCCTGCCCCTACCACCAAACACGACACTAGTATCACCCTGTCGTCTACCACCAAATGCTTTCTTGGCACCTCCTGTTGAAGTAGACTCACCTGCTTGGAACCTTCCAACTTTAATCCCGTTCTCAATCATCTCTCCCATAAGAATCAAATCTGAGAAACTGCTCAATGACACACTAAACAATTTTTCGTAGAACACCCCCGTAAATGTCCCAATGAACATGTCATTCATCTCCCTTTCAATTAAGGGGGGATGCACCCTCGCTGCTATATCGCGCCACCTTTGCGCATACTCTTTAAAGCTTTCACCGTTTTTCTGTGACAAACCCTGCAATTGGACCCGGTTTGGCGCCAGATCGCTGTTATATTTGTAATGTGTCACGAAAGCATCAGCCAATTGCTTCCAGGTTTTGATCTGCGTGGGCTCCAGCCCCATATACCATTCAAGTGAAGGTCCTGATAAGCTATCCTGAAAGAAATGCATGAGCATCCTTTCATCATCTAAATACACGGATATCCTTCTGTAATAAGAGCGGACATGGACTTTAGGGCAGGTGTCCCCCTTGTACTTGTCAAAAGTGGGGACCTTGAATTTCAACGGCACCCTCAGCCCTGGTACCAAGCCCATTGTAGTCATATCCAAACCGGTGGAGTTCTGACTCACTACCCCCTTCATCTGTTCTTCAAGCATTCTGATCCTCTGCACAGGATCAACAGGTCCTTCAAATCCCATGCCTCTTCCAGAAAAGGCGTCCTCCTGGCGGTCTTCACCCCAATTTACATTTTCATTTCCATACCCGTCGTAACCAGTGTTGAGACCAAACCCTTGCTGATTGATCATGGGACCTCGTCCCCCGTTACCGAAACCTTGGTTGACCCTAACAGGTCCAAACCCAGTGTTGACAGGGATCACCCCAGCACCATTCATATTACCAAATCCACCATACCCCTGGTTAGCGTTACCAAAACCGTCGTAACCGAAACCCTGAGTGTTGAAGCCGAATTTCCCATCCTGATTGACGTAATCAAATCCTTGATCATTGTAGCCGGAACCATTATTGCCAAAACCATTACCGCCATTGTTGTTACCACCGCCTTGGTTGGCGTCCCCAAATCCAACATTGTTAACAACAGTCTCATTTCCATTCCTTGTGTTGCCATTGCCATCGTTTACAACCACAACAGGTGGGGTTGCTACAGGTGGAACCACAGGCGTAGGGGGCCCATCCTCCGGAGTAGTCTCAACATGCACAGAATTGTGGTCGTTGTTGCCATTCCCATTAGTCCGCGTCAGTAGCGGCTGTACCAAAGTCTGGAGGCTCTCCTGGCCCTTAGCAATGTTCTCCATTGCTTGCATGAACAGATTCAGCTTCTCGCGGATCTCCTGCATCTCCACTTGGACTTGATCCATGATTCTCTTGCAGTTGTTTCGGGTTGAGTAGAGGTGGACTCTTTGTTCGTCAATCCTGGAAAACCTGAAGATGCAGGAAATAAGATATAAATTCGAGAATACCGGTCCTGCAAGATGAATGCAGATGCAAATGTGTAAATATGCTACAGGTTATATTCCCCCCGATTCTAGTTTCGGAGAGAAGGCCATCACGACAATAGAGTCCCCATCAAGCAAGCAAGGAATCAGAAAACCCTCATATATAAACAAATGTCAAGAGGCCGAGTACAAGAGCACCACTGAATACAACTGAAGAGACCTCGGCCAACAAGCCTGGCGATGGTCAAAATACAAGCAAGGCAAAGATAAATCAGGCCAAATGGTGTGCTCTGACATCTTCCAATATCCTCAATGTCTCTGAATGCCCTAGCCGGCCTTCACTTCAAAACCTCTCAGCTTCTTGTCAAGGTCACTTACTCTAAGCTCAACAGTGCTCCTAAGTGATGCCTCTTCAGCAATCCTTGCGTCTTGGGCTCTAATCTGTGCCTCTAGCGTGGCAATCTGCAGCTTCAGTTCATCTTCACGCTCCTTCCGCTTGGTAAGCATGGCATTCCACAATGCTTCCCACTTGCCGAGTCGGGAATAAGCTTTGTTTAGAAGTTCCTTCTTGGAAGTAAGCACCTTGCTGACACCGTTCAAGGCTATTCCCACTTTTTCTTTCTTGTTGGTCTCTTCCGTCAACTCTGAACCCAACTTATTAATCAATTTAGTTTGTTCCCTCACAGTGAAGGTAGCTTCATTCTTCTCATGACGCAACTGGAAGATCTCTTTCTCTAACTCATCATTGGCTATCTTCAATTCTTCGTTTTCAGCCAACAATTTGTTATACTTCTCACTTTCTACCGAAGTAGGTACCTCAATCACTGGAAGATACAGAGGTTCCACAGCAGGATATGGCATCAAGGAAATCCTAGCTCTCTCACGAATCCAAGCCAAATAAGGATAATAAGCTTTGCTGGTGCTCTTACCAAGCAAAGCTTTCCCTCTCCTATGGACGTTAGCCCATGCATGTCTCAATCTGATCAAAACAGCCACGTCTAATAAGCCTGTGAGATACAGAGATTCATGTATCTCCTTCTCAATAGGAGTGTCCCTCAAAGCATAACCGAACTGCCTTACCAGCAGTGAAGGGTTATAGTTAATACAACCCTTTCATCCAATCAAGGGGACATTCGGAAAGCCATTGCAGCTATATATAATATCAGTGCCAAGCATACTCCGATCAAACTAAATGACGTTCTCAGTAGACAGCCCCATCAACCGGGAAGACCAATCCAAAGTATCAACAGCATCAACAAAAGGCCCTGTCTTCGGCAGATGTCCCTGGAACCACCTGTACAAAAGAGGAAGACAGCAGGAGACATTCTTGCCACGACGTTTCTCATTCTTATAGTGAATAGAGTGATAAACATCACCCAAGAGAGTAGGAACTGGATTCTTCGAGGCAAGAATCAAGAAGGCATCTGAGTCAACAAAATCTGGCACATTGGGAAACAAGACAACCCCATATATGCAGACAGCTAGAATGGCACTGAAGGCAACCCAACATCCACTCTTCGCGCACTGTGTAGCCTTCTCAACCAGGACAAACAGGTGAAAACCATAAGCTCCATTCAGCTTGACCAAACCTCCAGGGAACTCAAAAGCGTCTAAACTGACAATCTTAGCAAGTGTAGCCAACTCAGGCTTAGCATCAACATGTATAAAGGGCATCTGGTCTAACACAGGAACTCCCAACATAGCAGAATACTCCTCCAAAGTGGGTGCCAGAATATAGTCGGGAAATAAGAAACATCTCAGCTGCGTCTCATAAAACTGCATCAAAGTATACACCCCAGTCGTCTCAAATGCGGAAGGTATGTACAACAAACTAAGCAATCTCCCATAGGATACTCTGAACTTGGACCTCACTCTCTCATTTGCTAGAGCAACTAATCCCAGCAAAGAACTGATATCTGGTGAATGCAACCGGTAAGCAACCGTCCTCTTCGTGGACTCCATGTCTGGCTAGAAAATACACTAGAATCAGAGGGGAATGACCACACCTGCAACATAAATACACGTTAATGATATGCACGATGAGTATGCAACAATGCAATATGCAAAAATAATGCAGCGGGGATCAAGTGACATATTGCTGAGGAGATCCATCCATAATATCTGTCTTCATAGGCTCACCATACAGCTCAAACCTGGTCTCGACAGACCCAAAACAATGCTCCAACCTGGTCTCAAAAGACCCATACCAAAGCTCTGATGAAGAAACCCAGGTGACCACATATACTGATCCAATACCGAGAAAACCGGGTGAACTGAAGGTCATGTTTCCTGCATGTCCTATCAACTGATACAAGGTATGGCATCCTATACGGTCGTTGGCGTCACAGACATTCAAGACCGATGATACGATACCCAAAAGGTGTGGCATCATCCTGGCCTGAAGAGGCCCTCCTCAGCCAACTTCCAATTGATCGGTCCCCAGAGTCGACAATCCTCGGGTCAGACAACTTGTCAAGCCCTAAGGGCCAGGCAAGAAGCATCAAAGAGAATCTCGTCCGAGCGCAGATTTCGTGGCCAGCTGGTGCAAGCTAAGCAAGCAGGCTAACCACTACTCTCTACTTCTAAGTCTAGGTTTAACCTCAAGCCCAGGTCCGGCTTATCTCTCAACAGATCACCCCTCCCTACAACAGCAATAACAATATAAAGCTGACAATAAGATGCGGAAAATAAAGACAGAAATGTAAATCCATACAACACCCACAACGGGAAAACAAGCGCTAGGATTGACTCGCGTAGGGAACCAAAGTAGTCCCCAGCAGAGTCGCCAGCTGTCGCTACTGCGGAAATCAGCGTCAGCTATGACAGAAGAGTCGCCACCGTGCGTTATTTATCCCACAAAAGGGAAAGGAAACGATCAAAGTAAACCTACCGCAAAGACGGGAAAGGAATGGTCATCGCAACCAAATCCTGGATTCGGGAGTCGGTTACGCAAGGGGAAGGTATTGGCACCCCTCACATCCGTCATACTCGACGGGATCCACGCTTGTTTTCTAGTACGGATTGCTATTCTATCTACACTGAGGGTCAAGGGTTAAAAGAAAAAAGAAAATGACTCGGCAAAGTATCACACTTTATGCCTATGTATTCCCGTCTGGAACGAGAAATCAGAGTCAACGTAGTTCGCCTACCTACGGGAAAGGAGGGCAAGGTTGCTCGCTAGGATACGACATGAAAGATCAGAGCAAACGTAGTTCGGGCTACGGAAGACACAAGCTTGTCTGACTGTTTTTTATTTTTCTGAAAAGGGTTTCTTCTGATTAGGAGTCCAAGCGGACAAAAATGACACTTTGATGTTTGTTTTGGATCTTTTACGAAAGAAGTGTTGTTTTTAGTGTGTTCACAATCTCTGACGCACTAGAGACTATGATTTGAGAGTGACTACGCCGTATGTCACCCTAAGGGTAACACACTAAGCAATCAGATTACTGAAGAGTGACCCTCCAGTAACCTTCTCTCAAATGGCTTAAGGCTCGTAGCGTACGACATCGATCATCCTTATTACTGTGTTTTGAATTGTTTGGAGATAGAAGAGAAAGAAATTCTAAAAAAACCTAGGGTTTGAAAGGGGAATCAAAACTAACCTAAAGTTGTCATGCATGGGTTACAACCTAATGTCTGTCATAATTCCCTCCTGCACAGAGGAAATCAGAGATCCTAGGGGATAAACAGCAAAAGAAACAGATATACTATAAACAGTAAACATGCATGCAATGCAGCAGTACAGGCGAGGCAAGGGAGTCCCACTCAACCTCAAACCTGGGAAAACAATAGGCAAAGTGAAACAGCTTCACTTCAAACCTAAGGGGTAAGCTGAACAAGCCAACAACAATACAGAAAAATAAATAAAATCCAACACCAGCTCTGACAGCAACACCAGCTCCTACAGTAAGCAACTCAAACAGCAACAGCTCTGACAGCTACAGTTGATTAACAACAAAGGGTTGTCAATAACAACTTCTCCAAGAAAGACCCCATCTTCATTCTTCAATGATCCCCAAGCTTTAGATAAGCTCCTATCTTCCATAAGCCCCATCTTTAGCAAGCATGATCCTCAACCAGTAAACAACTTCAACAAAAAGCAGCAAAACCCTAGCTTCAACAAATAACCAGTTCTGACAGGCACAAGCTTCATCTTCACCAATCTTCACTGAACTTTATCTTCAAAAGGTCTCCATCTTCAATGCAATCACTCCAGAAAAGAATCAATTATGAAGTTGAAATGTTAAGAGGCTTAGTGACAACCCAAGGAAATCACTAAGATATTAACATAGCAAGTGAAAGGTATCCTCAAGATTCTACCTAGCCAAAGCATGCTCTACATCCCTCCTAAGGAGAGATGGAACTTCTTTGGGGGACCTTGTGTCATGGGATGGAATAGAGGCACAAGAAGCTCTCTATGTTTGACAGAAGAAACAAGATTACTCTAATGCTCTTCCTATATATCCTAACTCCTAAGCCTCTGACAAACCCTCTAATAAAAGAGAAGTCTTCAACTCCAAGCTTCTTCAAGCCATCCCAAAGCAACTTCATTTGATCTTCAAGTCCTCCAATCAAAGCCCAAGCCAAAAGCACTCCAAAATAGCCCCACATAAGCATAACCAAACCCAATATCCAAAGGAGAACCCCATAATCATCACACAAGTTGCAAAAATCAGATAAAATGCTAAAGCTCATCAGGAAATCCTAGGTAAATTTCTAAGGGAACCTAACCCTATACCCAATACCCCATAGGAATCCCAAACCCTAAATCAACCATTTAATCCTCAAACTATGCCCAAAACTACAACTATTTGTCTTGAAACCCTAATTCTAACACCTCTCCTATTCACCTCTCAAACTAACCAAAATTTTATTCACAAAAATGTGATAAAATTTCTAAGGGTACATGCTTCCCTAATTTAATCAATCCAACAAGAATCAACTTAAAATCATTCACCAATTGATCACAAGAAAATCAGCAAGAACATGTAGCAAATATACCAAATTTAAAGAAAATAATAAAATGGAAAAATTCAAATTAAATTGAAAAATGGATAAAAATGGGATTTATTAATTTCATAAAATCACAAATAAATCCAAGATCATGGAGGTATTTTTAAAATATTTTTTGAATTAATATTGGATTTATTATGAATTTTAGAAATCAAATGGATTAAAAATAAAAGAAAATCAAATTAAAAGAAAATAAAATGCTGAATTAAATGGGAGCCATTGGATCAATTGACTGGTAAGCACATCTGAGGCTTCAGAACGCGTCCACGTGTGAGTCCAGTTACCAGCTGACTGGATAAATGAAACGCAGCGTTTTTGAACTAATGGAGGCAATCTCAGTTTGAATCGTGGCCCTTGGATACGTGAGGGAGTCAACAAGTCAAGGTGATCTGAGGGTTGGGACTTCATCTTCTCCACAAGCTCAGGCGACCTGAGACTATTCTCAGGTGGTGGTTCACGGTGGTTTCCACCGTCTTCTCCGGTGGAGTGGTGGTTACAGGTGACCAAACAAGACAAATTTTATACCAATTCTGACCAGAATTTCACATAGATCCCAAATATAATCTCTAAATCCTATAAATCCTCATGGATTCTCAAAACCGATTCATTCTCTAAAATGTGTCAAGATTTCAAACAGCTCCATTTGCAAAATTGAAATCACAGAATTGTTCCTCATTCTTCACTGATCATGATGAACTATCCAACTCAACTTGAAACCTCAAGATCATCCATAACCGTCTCTTAACAGAAATTGTGCATCACACTTAATTGTCACTAATCCACTCCAAACCAATTCAGAAACGATCCTTATCATCTCTAGGTCCTAACCACATGGTCAATTCTATCTAATTCTCCCTAGATTATGAAGGAATTCAAGAATTACATACCTGTGAAAATGGGATCAACAGAGGTAGAAAATGATGGATTCAAGCTGTGCAACTCTTCAAACACGATCAATGAAGCAAGATAAAGCTTTTCCAACCCTCAATTTGGCTTGAATGTGCCTTGAACTCCAAAATCGATTCTGAGTTGAAGCTCTTGAAACTCAACTTCAATCTTCCTCTCCTCTACGAATTCTGCACCAAACTGAATCTGAATTCACTCTAGAGCTTAAATATGAAGTGTTTATGGGCTTATCCAATCCAATTCAGGCCCAAATCCATTGACCTAAAATTCTGTCATGGCCATGAAACTCCAATGCTACAGTCACGATTCTGAGCTTCCAGCTCACTCTAGAATGTTCTATTCAACTGAAAATTGATTATGGAGTGTTTTTGTTTTGGCATTGTGACTTGTAATGTAAGCAAGCTCTTTACAAAGGAAGTCATGAAATTAACCCTCAACTCAAAAATGTGGAAATGTCATTGTGTTTAAAATGCATTTCCTGATCAATTTGGTATGTCATATGGACTGGTTTGGACCTATGGCTCAAAAATCACAATTTTCCTCTTTGGTTCATTTAAAATCCATCCTTATTTTAGGCCATTTTGGATCATTTTGTGAAGCAAGCCATTTCAATAACCCATGACTTCTTATATGACCTAGTACTCTTCTTGAGGACTTCTAGTACTCAAATTAAAGCTAAGGTCAAGCCCTACAATTCTTATGTTGGCCAAGAATCCATTTGAAAACTCCTTGATGGGCAAAAGTTGCTTGGAAGTCAAGTGACTTTCACAGATAAATTTCAGTGCCCTCTGGTGACCCATAACTTGCAAGAACCATAACTTGAGTTCTACAAATCTCCTTGAAGACTTCTAGTACTCAAATTAAAGCTATTGAGAAAATCTACAAGTTTCATGTTGGCCAATAATCCATTTGTAACTTGTATTTGGACTTGTGTGGCTTGGAAGTCCAGTGCTATACAGGGGATTTTACCTTAGGAACCCTGTCTCAAACACCTCCAACCACTCTTGATTCTCTTGAATTTGATCTTGAATCATCCATACACATGCTTCAACATATCAATCCATGATTTCCATAACTTGGAACTAGGTCTTGATGCCCTTTCTTTGCTCTCCTTGACCTAGGGTTACCCAGATGAAACCCTACTTGTACACACACACCTCAACTGTGGTTCTTTACCTTGATACCATGACTTGTCTAAGCTTCAATATGGCTCTCTAGGCCTTCCATGGGATCCATACACACCTCAAATCCATAATTCCATGTTTATGATCTTCAATACACCTCAAGTTAGGAGAGAAATCCACTTGTTGACACTTAAATCTCCTCAAAGCTTCAACCCATTCCTTGATGACTTGGATGTTCTTCAGCTTGAATAAGGCCCCTTGATGTGCTTCTTTAGATAAGGATGGCACTTGATCCCCTGTTAGATGACTTGCTATGTTATGATAGGCAAATGATTGGACCATGTACATGATGTGACTATGCAAATGAAATGCAATGAAACATAAACCAGGTGAAATAGGTTGAGCAAATTTTAGGGTGCAACAACACTTCCCACGACTCGTAATAATTAAATTCCATTAAAATTCAGCAAGTAATTATCTTGCATTAATTCACTAAAACAACTATGCATCCAAGAAACATTTGACATTATCAGAAACAACCAATCTATTTGCCATAATACTTAATAAAATCAGCAATAAGGAATTCAATTAAAACAATAACATTAATCGTTCATCCCCCCAAGAGTGCTACGTATCAGAGCGACCAACAACCTTAAACGAAAAGCTACACTTTATTCCGGGTTACCTGCAAGTTACCACCAATGGAGGTAACATACAACGTAAAGGGTGAGATATCAACAATATAACATAAGGCATGATAAAAGTCATGTCAGAATATTATCACAACATTATAATTCTAACACTTCGCATAAATATTAGTAATAATTAAACTGCAACAATTCATTATTCCTATCCACAACAATTATCATCATAACTCAGCAACTCATCAAAACAACTCAACAACGCAACTCAACAATGCGACTCAACAATGGGACTCAACTGTGCATATGCATGTGGTACCAGATTTGGGAGACAACACTCCACAACCATTCGGGAGACAACACTCCACAACAATTCGGGAGACAACACTCCATAATAATTCGGGAGACAACACTCCATATTAATTCGGGAGACAACACTCCACAATCATTTTATTTTGTCAGTAAAGACACAACCGTCGCCAATCCAGGCCAAATGATATGCTATGAGATGCAACTATTATGGATTATAACACAACAACAACAACTGTGCAACAAGGCATCAAGCCTACAACCAATTATCCATAACAGAACATCACATTTCGCATACATCATGTACTCACCACTTCAACCTGTTCATATCAGAGAACTACTAACAGTATCGTCCTACGAATAAGACTCTAACACATTTTCGCAGAGAACAATTAAAAACAACCTCGTCTCTACAATTGAGAACTCAACAACACTTTTATGTCAAAGAACAACTGACAACATCATTAATACAAATAAGAACTCAACACAATTTCATATACCTTCATACGGGTAATATAACTACAACTTATCCACATAATCAAAGGAGAATATTATAATAACATTTTCTCAACGGTGACATAACAACTTCATATGCATCAAGTATTCATCATTTCAATCTGTTCAGGGGAACAATAACAACCTACTTTCGACAATTAAGAATTCAGCACATTATCGTAAGAACAACATTACAACTTTTACTCACTAAATTAATTATAGTTCCTGAAAAGGTTCGTTAACTACGGGGAAACTAATCTTGCCTCATTAAGGGCAACCATACAGCATCATACAATACTGACGATATAACACATTCATTCCTCCACAGAAAACCTCGTCCCTAACATTTATGAGTCACGGGAACTATATCTATGATTCGATTCCCTACCTGAAGTCGATCAAGTAAGAGCATAATAACAACCTTCTCTCAACAAATGGGAAATTAGCGTGTGTCGGCGTCGATTCCCAACATTACTACATAAACTAATGACATAAACATTAATGCAGGCGTAGACAAACATTAACCCTTAATATTTCTCAACCTACGGGAACATTTACCCTTAATATTGCTCAACCTACGGGAACATTACTATGGGAACTTTACCGCGGGATATTTCCACGGGAATATCACTAAGGTGACATTACTACGGGAACATTTCCACGGGAATATTACTACGGGAACATTACTACGGGAACATTAGTCCTTAATATTTCTTCAACTTACGGGAACATTACTTCTTAATATTTATCGATCTACAGGAACATTAATCCTTAATATTTATCGATCTACAGGAATATTAATCCTTAATATTTGTCGATCTACAGGAACATTAATCCTATGATTCAATTCCCTACCTGAAATCCATCATACCCACAGTTATAGAATTGAACCCCACCCTTACCTTTGGATTGAGGACAACTCTAAACTTTTGGTTCCGGTTCGCTCTCCCGGTGACTCTTCTGCAACCACCTTCAATTATCTCTGGCGGTTAATCCTTCTGTTCTTCCTTTCTCCACAGCCACGCCCTTTTTCCTCTTTTCTCAACCTTTTTCCTCCAATTTGATTTTCTGAGTAGTTTATCGTTCTTTTTCTCTTTCTCCTACAACTTCTCTAATAACTCCCTAATTCCCTTTATTCCATCTACTAATAAAAACAACAAAAATAATAATAATAATAATAATAATAATAATAATAATAATAATAATATAATATTACTACTAGTTATTAAATTATCATCATTATTAAATATATTATATTATTATCAAATTCAATGATTTATTAAATGGTTTCCTATACTTCAAGGACACCCACCAACGCTCTCAGACACACTCCCACATAAAGGCACACCAACAATTCATAAATAATTTAATTAAAATGAACGGGCATTACAACTCTCCCCTACTTAAAATAATTTTGTCCTCGAAATTACCTCAATCAAACAGCTCCCAACCAAACCACTTTCACCAAAGCAATCTCTTCACCTCGAAGTTGCTTCTCGCTCATCCACCTGAACTAGCAACACATCAACAGTCAAATTACCTTTCACTTGTACACCAACCATCCGAATCAATGTACTTATTCAACATAGGCACATACCACATCATGTAAATTCCCACGAGTGACAGCGGTAAAACAGTCTAACCTGCTATTTTTCCCACGCTTCTGCTGCACCACTCTGGTACAAATCACAAAACACAGTGTGCTTCCGAGACCTCAAGCTTGACCAACACCAGTTACTATCGTAACTCTCAAAACACGTCTTTCTTGGATCCTTTGTGTTGCACCCCAAAATTTGACCAACATTTCTTTACCTAGTTTGTGATTCATCTCATTCACATTAGCATCATCTGCATTTCATTGACATGTATGCAGGAGATCAAGAGGTATGATTACCAATCAAGAGCACCACAAGACTATGAATCTAGCCAAGAAGGTTATTCAAGTGTTCAAGGGTTGATATCTTTGTCAGAGAAGTTAAGAGATCCTCAGAGAGATTGGTTGAAACCAAGGTTGTGTGCTTCCTAACTTGAGAGTTGTGGGAGCTCCTCAGATGATTCTGAAGCTATGAGGATGGACTTGAAGCTTTGAGAGAGCTTATGAGATGTCTTGAAAGCCATCATGAAGCCTAGAGAGGTCATTGTGCAAGATTAAAGAAGACCCAGCCATGAGTGGTGTAATTAGGGTTTGGCTGAGTCAACCCTAGGTCAACTGATGATTTGGAGAGGGTTGAAACCTAATCCAAGAGCCATGTGATCATGGATTGATGCATTGAGATTCTATAAGGATGATTCCAAGATCAACTCATCATGATTGAAGAGTTTGAGAAGTTTCAAGCTAGGGTTTCTAAGGCTTGACAGTGTAAAATCCCCTAGTTTAACCCCTATCTTCAAGGCAGTTTAACTCAAGATGTGATTGTCATCTCATCTTACCCCCAACATGAATGTTGTAGAGCTTGCTCTTAGCTTTAATTTGAGTACTATAATTTCTTGATAGGATTTGTATAACTCAAGTTATGACTTTGACAAGTTACAGGTCATCTGAGGTATGTGAATCTGGGGCCTTGAAAGTCACCCAACTTGCATCAAACTTTTGCCCAAGAAGGATGATTCCTATGAACGTTTGCTCAACATGAATGTTGTTCCTCATCTTCTTAGCTTTCTAGAGAGTACTAAAAGTCCTTGATAGGATTTGTAGAACTCAACTTATGGCTTTGACAAGTCAAGGGCATTTTGGTCATTTGGAAATTATAGGTCATTTCAAGCATAAGGCCATAACTCCTATTTCCAAGCTTCAAATGGAAAAATCTTCAACATCAAACTTGATTAAAATGATGTTTTAAGGCTATTAAGGAGGTCATGAGATGTTGAAAAGGCTTGTAGCTCAAAATGGTAAAAATGACCTAAAATGGAGGCATAAGTTAAATAAGTCAAAGTTGGAAATTGAAATTTCCAAGCTACACATCCAAACCATGGCATGTAATAGGTCATTTTGACTCCAAAGAACATTTTAAAAACAATGGTTCAGCCACATTTTTGAGTTGAGGTTTAGATCATGGACTTGCTTTGGAAAATGGTTGTTTGCACATTAAGGTACAAATGCAAAACACAAGGAAACTCAATGCACAAGCTAGCTAAGTATCTTAACACCTCATATATCTCATCTAAGGAGATTTTCAGGTCAGAACAAGTTGCTGCAAGAGGTATAGCATGAGATGGCATGTGAGATGAGATGAAATCAAAAACTCATGGCATGAGAATCCCAAATTCTCATTGGATGATTCCAGAAAGTTCTGGATGGGTCTGAACCATCCTATATAGTGATTAGAACTTGCTCAGATGCAAGGTTGGTGAGAGATTAGAGAGGAGAGTGAGATAGCCATTACAATTTCTTCCATTGCAAGTTGAAATCAATTTCCACTTTCCACACCATTTCCATTGCTTCTTTCAATCCCAACACCTTCCATTGATCATACTGAATGTGTGCATACCAAATTGAGGGCAAGATCATGAAGAATTGAAGAGTTGGCATTTGGATTTTGGGAGCTGCAAGTCACCATCGAGTTTGGAGATTCAAGCTTTCTTGATCAAATCTTTTGCAAACAGAAGCTTTAACATCAGTCAAGGAGTGATTCTGAAGAGTTTGAGAGGTTGAAGTGAAGGTTTGACCTATCTGATATTCAAGATTTGACAGGTTTGCAATTCTTCTTCTACACCTTAATTTAAGCATAATTAGGTAGAATTGTTAGGTTAGAATGGTTAGAGACAAGTAGGAGATGGATCCTGGAAAGTTTGAAGGCATTTGATGAAGTTTGAGTTAGTGACACCATTTTTGTTTTGATCAAGAACACGATGGATAGCGAGATATATCATGAGTTTAATGGCAAGATTTAACCAGTGTGAGGTGGTGATCATTCTGAGCCAATCAATTTCAAGAATTGTTAGAATTGAAGTTTGAGCATAGTTTTGATCTTGGATCGGGTTTAGAGATTAAGGGCATTTCAATTGATTCTAAGGCTATGGTTGGATTCAGGGTTGAATTTAGAGCAGGTTAGGGTTTCGAACCATGGATTTTGGTTGGGTTTGGAGGGAGTCCGAGCTAGGTATTTGAGCTCTGCAACTATGGAGCTTTCCCTCCATTTCCATGGCTGGAGGAAGAAGACAATGCTATGGCCGTTGGATGGAGAGTGGACTCATTGACTTGGGTCAGATCGTGTGGCCAAGATTAAATTTCACGTTTGAAGAGGGATTCTGAGAAGCAATGAAACGAGGCGTTTCATTAAACGTGAGGTGTTGGGCTTTAGTGGATTAATTGCTATGCACACCCCAATTCCTGGCCCATCTGGATTTTGAACTGAATTTCTTTACTTATTGCACCGTTCTTTTTTCTTTTTCTTATAATTTTTGAATTGATTTTCTGGTTGACAGGTGGGCCTAGCGCATTACTAATCCCACCCCCATTTTAAGCCCACTCATGAATTGAACTGCACATTATTGCTATCTGCACCAAGCATTTCATATTTTAATTTCTTTTTCTCCATTTTTCTTTAATCTTTGAAAAATCATATTAAATAGAAAAATAATGATTTTTGCATGGGGATTTTTTCTCCTATTTCATGTTAATGTCTAGAAAATTATCAAATCAAAATATTTTCATTTCATGAGTTTTTAATATTTTTTGTGTATTTTCTCTTTTAATAGCATTTTAATTCCTTTTTTGTTGATGCATAGATTTGTAGAATTTTGTTTAGTTAGTTCCCTTTGAATTTTTATGCCATTATTTTTAGGATAGTTAGATTAGGACTTTATCTCCCCTCTGGATTTATTCCATAATTTTATGATTAATTTTTGATTAGTTTTGATTAGATGACTTTAGGTTGTATAGATTTAGGTCAATCCTTAACATAGGTCCATAATAACACTAGAATTTTGGATTTCTAGGTCAAGATAGATATTGGGACATATAGGGTATTAAGGGTAGCTATATAGTATCACCTAGAAATTATATTATATTTTAATATAATAGTATACTATTTTTAATTGATTTTTGTAGTTGATGGTTGTTTGTGTTGCCCTTGTGGGCTTGTATTTTGTTTTGCCTTGCTTTGTGGGATTTTGCTTGGCTTGGTGGGCTTGGTCTTGCTTTGAGGAGCATGGAGGAGCATAGTAGAAGACTTGAAGATTGAAGAAGGGGCTTGAGAGCTTGAAGACTTGTTTGTTTTGTTGTTGTTTTAGGGTTAGGGATTAAGTAGAGCTTAGACTTAGTTGATTCCTTTCTTAAACATGGATGGTATACTTCACCCCTATTCTTCCCCATGATTCAAGATCCTTCTCTGGTATTCACCTCCCTCCTTTGGAGGGATAAGTGATGGTACCTAGGAAGTAGAACCTTTGAGGGAACCATTCTTTTGATGTTAAACCCTTATAGGTCACCTTTGGTGGTCAATAAGCAGTTTAATATCCTAGCTTATCCAGTTAAGTGGTTTCCTCTGGTTTGAGTATCTTGAGAGATGTTGGGCTTGAGTGTGAAGATGAAGACTTCATTGAAGAGTATAGAAGAGGATGATTCCCTGAGCATTGCCATTCCAGCTGAAGCTTGAAGAGCAAGGAGAGCAAGTTGAGGCTTGAGCAAAGATTGAAGGATGAAGTTGACACTTCTAAATGATTGAAGAACGAAGGATAAGTTGATACTTACTTTGAAGCTCGGAGATCTTGAAGGAATCAAATTGATACTTCTAGTTAAGAGTGAAGCCTGAAGGTTGAACTGATTGAGGAGTTAAAGCTTGAAGAAGAATAAGTTGAAACTTATGTGGAAGGGATGAAACCTTGGATGCAAATTGATATTTGTCAAGAGTGATTGAAGTCTGAAGACTGTGTTGCTGTCAGAAGAGCTGAGGCTTGGAGTTGAGAGAGGGGTTGATCTGCTTTCTTCTTTGTTTCTTTTCTGTATTGATGTGCCTTGTTTGACTTGCTTGATGCATTAGAATAAGTTCATATCTAGACTAGCTTTAATCTAGGAGCATGATTGCACTAGAGGTTGAGTTGCTCCCTCTGCTTGTATTGTTACTGTATGGCTTTGCTTGCGGGTATTCGGTAGAGCTCAGCTCCCTTGCCCATGTGGTTTATTTTGCTTGATAGCATGATTTCATTGTTACTGTATGATTGCAGTTTACTGTGTTTTGATTTATAGTATGTTTTATTTTCCTCAGTATGATTACTGTTATTCATTCTGGCTTGAGGTTGAGATGAGCTTGTGGAGGCTGCTGCCCCACACACATTTCCTCCCTCACTTGCATTGCATGCATTTTACTATATTACTGTTTACTGTTTAAGCTGAAGCTTTACCTGTTTCTCTGTATCATTGACATGATCCCTTAGGACTCTCATTTCCTTTGATAAGGAAGTGATGATAGAACTTTAGGTTGAAACCTATGCATGATAACTTCTAGGAGTTCCCTGTTTCAAACCTCAACCATAGGATGAATCCTTGGCATGACAACAGTAGGACTTGATAGTCTCCCCGTAGTTGAGCCTGTTCTCTTCTCATCTCAAAACAGATTAAGACACAGTAATCATGAATGATTTATTTCGTATGTTACGAGCCTTAAGCTATCTGAGAAAGGATTGTTGGAGAGCTTCTTTTCAACAATCTGGATGTTTAGTATGGCACCCTTTGGGTGACATACGACGCATTCACTCTCAGGTCATAGTCTTTAGTGCGATTGAAATTGCAAACACAATAAAAAACACTTCTTCCGTAAAAGACAGAAAATGAACTTTAAACCTTTTTGCCCCGTGGGCCCATAATTCAAAGGAAGCTTTTCTGAAGAAAAGAGTGTCGTTAAACTTCAGCGCCAATGCAAACAGGCTTTGTCCCTAACTGCTGGAACTGTTGTTTAACCCTACTCGGTAAAACAGATGAATTTGAATCCCCGTAATCCGTAGTTTCCCGAACTACATAAGCTCTGATCTCTCATACCTGTTTAGAGTACGTAGGCACAGTACTGATGTATTGGCGAGCCACCTTCCTCGTAACCCGTCGTAGGTCGAACTACGTTGACTCTGATTTTTCATTCTCTGATGAGAATACGTAGGCATAAAGCGCGACGCTTTGCCGAGTCATTTTTCTTTTCTTTTTTAGCCAGCCTTGATAGGTAGATAGATAAACCAACTCGTCCAGTAAACACAACAAGCATGGATCCCATCGAGTACGATGGACGTGAAGGGTGCTAATACCTTCCCCTTGTGTAACCGACTCCCGAACCCAGACAACGGTTGCGACGACCTTGTCTTACCCTTTTCGTCAGGTTTTTCCGATCGTTTCCTTTCCCGCTCCGAGGGATAAATAACGAAAGATGGCAACTCTTCTGTTTTGCCGACACCTTATTTTCGCGGAAGCGACAGCTGGCGACTCTGCTGGGGATCGAACCCAGAATCTCTGGTTCTCCGGTTCCTTATGCGAGTCAATCCTAGCGCTTGTATGATTACTTGTTGGGTTATGTTTATTTATCGCATTTCATTTCCCGCACTTTACTTTCAGTATGATATGATTATCTGTGCTGTTGTGGGAGGGGCATTCTGATGAGTGAGAAGCCAGACCCAGGCTTGAGTGAACATAGCATTAGTTGTGGAAATTAGTGGGCGCGTGCTTGCTTTGCAGGCACTAGTGTCTCATGAAATCCACGCTCAGACGAGGTTCTCCTGGTTGGCTTCTCTTTCAACCCTTTGGGTTGAGACGGTTGTTGGTTTGGAGGATTGTCGACTCTGGGGACCGATCATTTGTGATTCATCCGAGTGAGGCCGCTTCATGAGCTGGTGATGCCACACCTTCTGGGTATCGTATCACCCCTCTTGAATGTCTGTGACGCTGATGAACGCATAGGATGCCGAACTTGAGTCATTTTAGGTCCATACCTGTAAGTAGGGTTGGGTTTATTGCAGGAAACTTTGACCTTCAGATTACCTGGTTTTCTTGACAGCGAATCAATTTTGTTGGTACCCGGAGGTTCTCATCATCAGATATATGATTGTTCTTGACAGAACAGGTTTTTGATTGGGATCAGAGGATCTTATCATCAGATGTGTATTTGTTCTTGATAGAGCAGGTTTTGATCAGAGGATCTTATCATCAGATGTGTATTTGTTCTTGATAGAGCCGGTTTTGATCAGAGGATCTTATCATCAGATGAGTAGTTGTTCTTGATAGAGCAGGTTTTGATCATAGGATCTTATCATCAGATGTGTATTTGTTCTTGACAGGGCAGGTTCATGACTGGGGTCTGAGGATCTCATTATCAGATGTTTTGTTCTTGATAGAACAGAGTTTTGGTCATCAGTTGCTTGTTCTTGACAGAGCAGATTTATGATTGGGGTCTGAAGATCTCATTAGCAGATGTATATTTGTTCTTGACAGAGCAGATTTTCTGGGTCCTGTATCAGAGGTCCTTATCATCAGACATTTGTTCTTGACAGAGCAGAATTATGATCCTATGTATATGACCCTATCAGATGGTTGTTCTTGACAGAGCAGATTTGTGGTCCGATACCCGGGTTTTCTTATTATCAGATATGGTGGTCGTTCTTGATAGAGCAGGATTATGGTTTTGTTGATACAGAATCTCCACAGCATAGTTTCCTTGATCTCCTGCTCCATGATTGCATTTTACATTGCTTTGCATACTCATTTGCATTTCATTAATGTGTGTCTGTGTTGCAGGTACCGTTTTCCCCGATCCAGGATTTCTTGCCTCCTATTGTATTTGTTATGGGTTCTCTGAGGAAGACCGTGGCTTACAAGTTCCCTGCCCCTGATGTGGTTCGGCTGACTGGGTTGATTGCTTTAGCAGATGATTCTGTGAGGGATGAGTTCAGAAAGTCTTACGGCAAGTTGCTCAGTTTGGTTCGCAAACCTTCTGCGTTCGAGTTGAATGGGTTGCATGCTCTGCTGCAGTTCTACGACCCTCCGTTGAGATGTTTCAGTTTTCAGGATTTTGTTCTCGCACCCACGCTAGAGGAATATGCTGATTTGTTAGGTGTGTGTCGCTTGCGCGAAAATAAGGTGCCGACACAACAGAAGAGTCGCCACCTTTCGTTATTTATCCCTCAGAGCGGGAAAGGAAACGATCGGAAAAACCTGACGAAAAAGGGTAAGACAAGGTCGTCGCAACCGTTGTCAGGATTCAGGAGTCGGTTACGCAAGGGGAAGGTATTAGCACCCCTCACGTCCGTCGTACTCGACGGGATCCTCGCTTGTTGTGTTTACTTGGACGGGTTGGTTTTATTCTATCTACCTATCAAGGCTGGCTTAAAACAGGAAAGAAAATGACTCGGCAAAGCGTCGCACTTTATGCCTACGTATTCTCATCAGAGAATGAGAAATCAGAGTCAACGTAGTTTGACCTACGACGGGTTATGGGGGAAGGTAGCTCGCCAATACATCAGTATTGTGCCTACGTACTCTCAACAGGTATGAGAGATCAGAGCTCACGTAGTTCGGGAAACTACGGTTTATTTCCTGTCTTTTACAAAAGAAGAGTTTTTTATGGTGTTTGCGATTTCAATCACACTAGAGACTATGACCTGAGAGTGAATGCGTCGCATGTCACCCAAAGGGTACCATACTAATCATCCAGACTGTGGAAAAGAAACTCTCCCACAATCCTTTCTCAGATAGCTTAAGGCTCGTAACGTACGAAAGAAATCATTCATGATTACTGTGTCTTAAACTGTTTTGAGATGAGAAGAGAACATGCCTAACTAGGAGGGAGACTATCAAGTCCTACTGTTGTCATGCCATGGATTCATCCTATGGTTGAGGTTTGAACAGGGAACTCCTAGAAGTTGTCATGCATAAGTTTCAACCTAAAGTTCTATCATCAATTCCTTATTAAAGGAAATGAGAGTCCTAAGGGATCATGTCAATGATACACCAAAATAGACAAAGCATCAGCTTAACAGTAAAATGCATGCAATGCAAGTGAGGGAGGAAATGTGTGTGGGGCTTCAGCCTCCACAAGCTCATCTCAACCTCAAGCCAGAATGGAAAACAGTAATCATACTGAAATATTAAAACAACATGATATCAAGCAATATACAGTAAACTGCAATCATACAGAAGAAATGAAACAAAATGCCATCAGGCAAACAAACCACATGGGCAAGGGAGCTGGGCTCTACCGAATACCCGCAAGCAAAGCCACACAGTAACAATACAAGCAGAGGGAGCAACTCAACCTCTAGTGCAATCCTTCTCCTAGAGTCTACTTATTCTGGATATGAACTTTTTCTAATGCATCAAACAAGTCAAACAAAACACATCAATACAGAAAAGAAAAAGATGAGAAAGCAGCTCAACTCCTCTCTCAACTTCAAGCTTCAGCTCTTCCAACAGCAACTCAGTCTTCAGACTTCAATCACTCTTGACCAATATCAATTGGCTTTTCCAGGTTCCAACCCTTCAACCTAAGTTTCAACTTATCTTCTCTGAGCTTCAGCTCCTTGATCAGCTCCACCTTCAGGCTTCACTATCAATCATAAGTATCAACTTGGCTCCTTCAGGATCCCCCAGGCATCAAAGCAAGTACCAACTTCCTTTGCTCTTCAAGCTTCAGCTGAAATGGCAATGCTCAAGGATTCATCCTCTTCCAGACTCTTCATTGAAGTCTTCATCTTCAAACTCAAGCTCAACATCTCTCAAGATAATCAAACCAGAGGAAATCATTTACTGGATAAGCTGGGGATATTGAACTGCTTATTGACCACCAAAGGTGACCTATAAGGGTTCAACATCAAAGGAATGGTTCCCTCAAAAGTTCTACTTCCTAGGTACAATCACTTATCCCTCCAAAGGAGAGAGGTGTATACCATGGAAGGACTTTGAATCATAGGGAAGAATGGAGGTGAAAGATACCATCCATGTTTGAGAAAGAAGTTAACTAGGTCTAAACTCTTCCTAATCCCTAACCTTAAAACAATCAACAAAACAAATAAGATCAAGCTCTAAAGCTCCTCAATGCTCCTACTATGCTCCTCAATGCTACTCCAAGAAATACCAAGCTCTCCAAGCCCACAAAGCAAAGCAAACAAAAATTCAAGCCCACAAGGGCAACACAAACAATCATCACGTACAAAAATCATCTAAAAATAGTATATTACTATATTAAAACCTAATATAATTTCTAAGGGATCCTACATACCAACCCTTAATACCCTTATATGTCCCAATACCTATCTTGACCTATAAACCCAAAATTCTAATGTTATTATGGACCTATGTTAAGGATTAACCTAATTCTACACAACCTAATGTCATCTAAGAAAAACTAGTCTAAAATTCATCACAAAATTATGGAATAAATCCAGGGGGAAGATAAAGCTTATATCTAACTATCCTAAAAAGAATGGCCTAAAAATGCTAAGGGAACTACCTAAACAAAATTCTACAAATTCATGGATCAACATAAAAAAAAATAAAATGCAATAAAAGTAGAAAATACACAACAAATATTAAAAATGCATGAAATGAAAATATTTTTATTTTATAATTTTCTAGACATTAATATGAAATGGGAGCAAAAATTCCCATTAAAAAATCTTTAATTTTCAAATTGATATGAATTTTCAAAGTTCGACAAAAATGGAAGAAAATAAAAATGAAATATGAAATGATGGTGTGGATAGCAAACAGATGCAGTACAAATTTCATATGGGCTGAAAATGGGGGGTTCAGATAGTAACGCGCTAAGCCCAAAATCCACTCAGAAAAAACATAAAGAAAATGAAAAGAGAACGGTGCAAATAGAAACCCAAATACAGTTCAAAAAACCAATGGGCCATGATTGGGGGTGCTGGTATCAAAAGATCACTTAAGCCCAAGAAACCACCGTTTAATGAAACGGTGCGTTTCATTCGTTTCTGAATTCCCTCTCAAAATGAAATTGAACACGAGCCGTTGGATCAAACGAGGGTCAAGGGGCTCAAGCTGGATCTGATGGCTGGGAGGTTGTCTTCAACCTTCAGCTAGGGTTTGCTGCAACTCCTCCATGGAAACAGAGCTCCATACACAAACTTCCATCCATTCGTGCTCTCTCATTTCTTGCTCAAAATTAACAATGTAAAGCACTAACATACTCCATCTTTCATGCTGAACACAATCATAATCTTAAAATCAACTGAAACTTCCTCTAACATGAAACACGATTCAAGATCAAAAATGAACTCAAACTTCCATCTCAATAATTCTTGCAATTAACTACCTCAGATTAATCACCAACTCATACTGATTGATTCTTGATGTCTAGTTCATTTTATATCTCAATATAACACGAGTTCTTGGTCATCAAAGAAATGGTGTCCATAATTCAATCTTCACCAATTGCTCTCTAACTCTCCAAAATCCATCTCCTATTGGTCTCTATCCTTTCTAACCTAACAAACTAACCTAATTATGCATAAATCATGGTGTAGAGTGAATTTTACAAACCTGGTAAATCTTGATGAACAGATGATGAAATCCTTCACTTCAAGCCTTGAAATCTTCAGAAAGTTTCCTTAGATCCTAATCTTGCTACTGTTTGCAACAATTTTGATGGAGGAAGCCTCAATCTCAGAATTCGATTCTGACTTTCTACCTTGAAAGTTCAATCACCAACTCTTCAATTCACCATGGATTTGCTCTCAAATCAATCTGCACAACTTCACTATGATCTATGGAATGTGTTTGTGTAGAAAAAAAGGAATGAAAATGAAGAAGAATGTAGAATTGAAACTTGACTTGCAATGGAAGATTTTTGATCTCACTCTCTCTTCTCTGCACCAACTCTCACCAACCTTGCATCTGAGCAAGTTATACATGTTATATAGAGTGGTTTAGAATCATCTAGAACCATCTAGGACCTTCCAATGAGAAAATGGAAATCTCATGTCATGACATTTTGATTTCACTTCTCACCATATGCTATCTCATGCCAAGCCTCTTGTAACCTTTGTAACTGACTTGAAATTCTCCCCATATGAGATTTATGATGTGTTACAATGCATAACTAACTTGTTTATTGAGTTTTCTTGAGTTTTGCTTTGGTGCCTTAAGATGCAAGTAAGCCATTTCCAAAGCAGCCCTATGATCTAGGCCTCAAATAAAAATTGTGGCTGAACCATTGTTCTTAGAATGTCCTTTGGAGTCAAAATGACCTATTATATGACATGGTTTGGATGTATAACTTGTGATTTCCAATTTTCAATTTCACCTTATTTAACTTATGCCTCCATTTTAGGCCATTTTTGTCACTTTTTGATACAAGCCTTTTCAACATCTCATAACCTCCATACTAGCCTTAAAACATCATTCTAAGCAAGTTTTATGTTGAAGATTTTTCCATTTGAAGCTTGAAAATAGGAGATATGGCCTTATGCTTGAAATGACCTATAATATCCAAATGACCAAAATGCCCTTGACTTGCCAAAGCCATAAGTTGAGTTCTACAAATCCTATCAATGACTTCTAGTACTCTCTAGAAAGATAAGAAGATGCTCTACAACATTCATGTTAACCAAGATTTCATAGGAATCATCCTACTAGGGCAAAAGTTGGATGCAAGTTGGGTGACTTTCAAGGACCCAGATTCACATACCTCAGATGACCTGTAATTTGTCAAAGTCATAACTTGAGCTCTACAAATCCTATAAAGGACTTCTAGTACTCAAATTAAAGCTAAGAACAAGCTCTACAACATTCATGTTGTGGGGAAGATGAGATGACAATCACATCTTGAGCTACACTGCCTTGAAGATAGGGATCAAACTAGGGGATTTTACACTGTTAATCCTTAGAAACCCTAGCTTGAAACTTCTCAAACTCCTCAATCATGATGAGTTGGTCTAGGAATCATCCTTATATAATCTCAATGCATCATTCCATGATCACATGGCTCTTGGATTAGGTCTCAACCCTCTCCAAATCATCAGTTGACCTAGGGTTGACCCAGTCACCCTAATTCCACCACTCATGGCTGAGTCTTCTTAAACTTGTACAATGACCTCTCTAGGCTTCATGATGGCTTTCAAGATATCTCATAAGCTTTATCAAAGCTTCAAGTCCATCCTCATAGTCTCGGAATCATCTGAGGAGCACCCACAACTCTCAAGTTATAAGACACACAACCTTGGTTTCAACCAATCTCTCTGAGGATCTCTTGAGTTCTCTGACAAAGGTATCAACCTTTGAACACTTTGAACAACCTTCTTGGCTAGCTTCATAGTCTCATATAAACTCTTGCTAGGTAATCATACCTCTTGACTAACTGCACACATATCCATGAGATGCAGATGATGAATGGGATGAACCACAAACTTGGTAAATAAATGTTGGTCAAATTTTGGGGTGCAATAGCTGCCCCTATTCAAACGGCTTGAACCTGACTGGGTGAGGAGCGAACGGCTCTCAGCCAATCAAGGTGCGAGACGGTTGAATACCGATAAACCCGGAAATTTGCCAACTGCACAAGCATACGGTACTCTGGTGGGAACAGATCTTCGAACACTGAAATAATAGCTGCACGACAACTAGTTGGAGACATACTGATCTGAACCTGGTCGTCAGTTATCCACATTGAATTCCTCTGACATAGTCATCAGACACCTGACCTCGCCGTCAGGCATTCATGAAAATAAAGCGTCTGACATCACCGTCGGATAACCAAAACACCCAACATCGCCGCTGGAAAACTAAATCACCTGACATCGCCGCCAGAAACAAACATCCAACATCGCCGCTGGAAAACTAAGTCACCTGACATCGCCGCCAGAAACAAACATCCAACATCGCTGCTGGAGAACTAAATCACCTGACATCGCCGCCAGAAACAAACATCCAACATTGCCGCTGGAGAACTAAATTACCTGACATCGCCGCCAGAAACAAACATCCAACATCGCCGCTGGAGAACTAAATTACCTGACATCGCCGCCAGAAACAAACATCCAACATCGCCGCTGGAGAGCTAACTCACCTGACATCGCCGCCAGAAACAAACATCCAACATTGCTGCTGAAGAACAAAATCACCTGACATCACCGTCAGAAACAAACATCCAACATCGCCGCTGAAGAACTAAATCACCTGACATCGCCGCCAGAAACAAACATCCAACATCGCCGCTGGAGAACTAAATTACCTGACATCGCCGCCAGAAACAAACATCCAACATCGCCGCTGGAGAACTAACTCACCTGACATCGCCGCCAGAAACAAACATCCAACATCGCCGCTGGAGAACTCAATTACCTGACATCACCGCCAGAAACAAACATCCAACATCGCCGCTGGAGAACTAAATTACCTGACATCGCCCGCCAGAAACAAACATCCAACATCGCCGCTGGAGATCTAACTCACCTGACATCGCCGCCAGAAACAAACATCCAACATCGCCGCTGGAGAGCTAAATCACCTGACATCGCCGCCAAAAACAAACATCCAACATCGCCGCTGGAGAACTAAATCACCTGACATCGCCGCCAAAAACAAACATCCAACATTGCCGCTGGAGAACTAAATTACCTGACATCGCCGCCAGAAACAAACATCCAACATCGCTGCTGGAAAACTAACTCACCTGACATCGCCGCCAGAAACAAACATCCAACATCGCCGTTGGAGAGCTAAATCACCTGACATCGCCGCCAGAAACAAACATCCAACATCGCCGCTGGAGAACTAAATCACCTGACATCGCCGCCAGAAACAAACATCCAACATCGCCGCTGGAGAGCTAAATCACCTGACATCGCCGTCAAGTTCTCAAATATAGTCTTCTGACCTCGCCGTCAACTCTCAACCTCGTCTGACCTCGCCGTCAACTCTCAACCTCGTCTGACCTTGCCGTCAACTCTCAACCTCGTCTGACCTCGCCGTCAGGGTGAAGAAAATACATTGGGGAAATATGAACTTGAATAATAGACTCTGTTGGAGAGAATAATAAGATGAACACGTGTCAATGATCTTGCTGGAGGTCTGGATACCACACACAGGTGAATGATACTCTGGTCGGTAGGAACATCTTCGACCCTGAGCATAACAGTTGCACGACAACCCTACTGGGGAATTGGTCACACGGTAACCGATAATACATAGTCGATCATGCCATCGGGCATCCAAAGAGCTTGTCGGGCATCAGCCAGACTTCAACCATCAGGTTGATCATGCCATCAGGCATTCAAAGACATCTGTCTGGCATCAGCCGGACTTCAACCATCAGGTTGATCATGCCATCAGGCATTCCGCATTACTGTCGGGCATCAGCCGGACTTCATCAGCAAGTCGGGAATAGAATTCTTGGTCAATCATGAGCCAACTGGGAATATCTAAACCTCTGCCATCAGGCACTCTGCATTAGCTGAGAGAACTGCTTCATTAACACGGTCGGACTTCAATCATGGAGTCTTCAAGGGAGGTTTCAACTTCGCCATTAGAAACCTGCTGGAGATGACGCTTCGCCGCTGGGGATTCTGGAGAACTATCAAGTAACTCCGCTTCGGGGGTCCAGAAATCATTCTGGATGAATCAAATCTGCTGAGGACCTCAAGAATCATCTTGGACAAATAACTCCGCCGGGGACCTTCAAGAATCATCTTGAACCGATAACCATGCTGGAGCTTTCAGGAATCATCCTGAGTGAACACTCTGTTGGGGATTTCAGGAATTATCATGGGCAACCTTTACTGGGGACTCTCAGCATCAGCTTGAGCAACCAACTCTGGAGACTGCACTGGGTATTTAAGAATCATCTTAAGCAAACGACCCTGCTGGGGAATTCAAGAATCATCTTGAACCGAAGACTTCGCTGGGGAGAATGTCAGGAATCATCCTGAGCAATTAATTATGTGGCGGAACACCTGCAAAATAAGAACGACAGCAACCTAGATCATGTTTATTATGCATATGCTTCGGCGCAATGCTCCACACGGTGGAAATGCTATGCGTTCATGATAAATGCTATGCAATCATGCACAATGATACGATCCCGTCAGCAAAATAAATGTCGAAGGGGGAATCCTCCTGTCAAGGAGAAAGAACTACTCAGATAGAGGAATCATCCTGCTGAGGAGAACATGGTCCCGCCAATATCGATTGGACTCCGCAGGGGACACAACTTCAGTTGACTGCTGCGGGGGAAACAACTTCAGTTGATTGCTGCAGGGGAACGAAGCTCTGCGAGAACTTGGACCTGCTGAGAGAAAGCGATGTCAATCGCGGGAATAACCTGTGTGGCCTTCATGGCTACTTCTCTGGAGCTAACGACTCTGTGGGGAAACAACTTCGGCTGTTCAACCTTCCACTGGGGAGAACCAATCATGGATTGAGCAGCTTCCTAGGATTCGGCTCTCTTGGGGATCTGCAAACTCGGCTGAGGAAGGAGAAATCATTCTACTTCGCTGGAGAGAGTACGACTCTGGTGGGGAATTTCAATTCCGCTAGGGAAGAAGGAATCATTCGACTTCGGGGGAGAGTACGACTCTGGTGGGGAATTTCAATTCCGCTGGAGACTTCAGTCTGGCACCATCAGTTGCTGCATACTTCAGTGAACGAATAGTTTCCTACGAAACCTGCACTTGTGACCCGGTGCTGGGGGATGAACACGCGCTTCGGCGCCTGACTCAGCTGAGGAGGTGACGTTCCTTCAGGATACATCGGATTGGGGAGAGAATCATCTCTGCCTGGGGAGACATATCAATGCTCACGATCTCGTGTTCAGACTCTGCAGGGAGAGGCTACTGAACTCTGCTGGAGAAAGAGGAATCATCCTGCTTCGGGGATGCGCACGACGCACTGTCTGGAACATGCTACACCTGTAACAACACAAACAAACAGACAAGATACCCTTTTCAAAGGGACCTATCAAGATTATTATCTCGTGACAATATTCAAGTACTTAATTGTTTCAACAATCAGCGGCCTAGGCCAGTAAGTTTATGTATGCGTATTTTATCAAAAACATCGGCGTTCTTTTTCGCAAACAAAACAGATAAATGCTAAACAGACAAACAGAATTGCTGAATAGTATGCATTTTATTTATAACGAACCCCTGAATGGGTAAAAAATGTTTTACAACAGATGCAGGCTCCTGGAATGAGGAAGCCGCGCAAAGATAAAACATAAATATACATCATTATATACAAATGTCGGCAACGAGGCGTAGACGAACACCATGAGTTGATCCCTCTATGACCCACTTGACTTCGATACTTCTCCGATGCTTCAGCTTCGGAAGAGATTGATTCAGATAAACGGCCCTCAGGTCCTCCAAACCACTAAACAAAGAAAGTCCACACGCAGAACGCAGTCATTTGCTTTTTTAAATCCCTAACTTTTGCGTGAACCGCCTTTTGCGGGTTTTCAGTTCACCGGGATACCCTTTTTTGCCGAAGCCGCTCAGTGTAGGTTTTCGACTTCGCGGGTGTACCTTTTTTCAATTTATATCCCTAATTTTTGCCCGAACCTTTTTATTCTGTTTTTTTGTTCGCCGGGATGCCCTTTTTTGCCTGGACTCTCTTTTTTTGTCCAACGGGTCGCTTTCAAGCAAAGTATTTTTTAACTGCGTCCGCGTTCACCGGGGATGCAAAATCCTCACCATCCATCGTGGATAACAACAAAGCTCCTCCCGAGAAGACCTTGCTGATGATGTACGAACCTTCGTAATTCGGAGTCCACTTGCCCCGGTGATCGGAGTGTGGAGGAAGAATCTTCTTCACGACGAGATCACCCGTCCGAAAGCTTCTAGGACGCACCTTCTTATCATAAGCTTTCTTCATTCGGCTTTGGTACAGACGACCAAACGCAATCGATGCTAACCTCTTCTCGTCCATCAGGTTGAGTTGGTTCAGTCGATTCGTAATCCATTCTGCCTCGTCGAGTTTCACATCAACCAAAACTCGCAAAGAAGGGATCTCAACTTCTAACGGTAGGACAACTTCCATACCGTACACCAAGGAGAAAGGAGTTGCCCCGGTCGACGTACGCACCGTCGTACGATAACCGTGCAGTGCAAATGGCAGCATCTCGTGCCAATCTTTGTATGTCACAACCATCTTCTGAACAATCTTCTTTATGTTCTTGTTGGCTGCTTCAACGGCGCCATTCATCTTCGGCCGGTAAGGAGATGAGTTGTGGTGTTCAATCTTGAAGCTCTGGCACAGCTCCTTCATCATCTTGTTATTCAGATTTGAACCATTATCAGTAATGATCCGCTCGGGAATTCCGTAACGACAGATGATGTCCCTCTTTATGAATTTAGCCACTACCTGCTTGGTCACATTAGCATATGAGGCTGCCTCCACCCACTTGGTGAAGTAGTCGATAGCTACCAGAATGAAGCGATGACCGTTAGACGCAGTGGGCTCGATCTTGCCTATCATGTCGATGCCCCACATGGAGAACGGCCACGGGGAGGACATGACATTCAACGGGCACGGCGGCACATGGACTTTATCAGCATAAATCTGGAATTTATGACATCTCTTCGCGAATCTGAAGCAATCCGACTCCATTGTCAGCCAGTAGTATCCTGCTCTCAGGATCATTCTCGTCATAGCATGCCCGCCGGCGTGCGTACCAAATGTGCCTTCATGGACTTCTTCCATGAGCATACTCGCCTCTTTCTCATCTACACATATGAGTAGCACGAGATCATGGTTTCTCTTATACAGAACTCCATCAGGATTGAGATAAAAATTTCCAGACAGCCTCCTCAGAGTCTTCTTATCCTGGGTTGACGCACCCGCAGGATATTCCTTAGTCATAAGGAAAGTATGGATGTCATGGAACCATGGCTTGCCGTCGGCGGCTTCCTCGACTGCAAAGACAAATGCAGGTCTATCAAGACGAGATAGTACAATTCTTGGAGCCTCATTCCAAAAATTGACTTTATACATTGAAGCCAACGTGGCTAAGGCATCAGCCATTTGATTTTCAGCCCTGGACACATGATGGAGTTCCACTCGATCAAAGAACGGAAGTAGCCTTCTGGCATAATTCATGTACGACACCAAATTCGATTGACGAGTCTCCCACTCCCCTTTGATTTGGTTGATCACAAGCGCTGAGTCACCATATACGTCTAGATTCTTGATTCACAAATCAATCGCCTCTTCTAGACCCATGATGCATGCTTTGTACTCCGCCTCATTATTGGTGAACGGGATGTGGGATCCGTGGGGAGTCGTGATGATAGCCCCGATGCCACTTCCATAGGAATTAACCGCCCCGTCGAATATCAATTTCCACTGTGATTTCCTATCTGGCCCCTCGTCGGGCAACGGTTCATCGCAATCCTTCGCTTTGAGAAACATGATATCCTCGTCAGGGAATTCAAATTTCATCGGCTGGTAATCCTCGATCGGCTATTCGGCAAGGTAATCAGACAATACGCTTCCCTTGATGGCTTTCTGGGACACGTACTGAATATCATATTCCGTTAACACCATTTGCCATCTGGCAATCCTGCCCGAAAGAGCCTGCTTCTCGAAGACGTACTTGATTGGATCCATCTTCGAAATTAGCATGGTGGTGTGATTGAGCATGTACTGTCGTAGACGTTTGGCAGCCCAGGCTAGTGCACAACACGTCTTCTCCAGCATCGAGTGGCGAGATTCACAGTCAGTGAACTTTTTACTCAAGTAGTTAATGGCATGCTCCTTTCTGCCCGTCTCGTCGTGCTGACCGAGCACACACCCCATACTATTCTCAAGAACTGTCAAGTACATGATTAAAGGCCGTCCAGCCACTAGGGGTATCAAGATTGGAGGTTCTTGGAGATACTGCTTTATCTTATCGAATGCTTTCTGGCAATCCTCATTCCAGATGATTGCCTGATCTTTCTTTAAAAGCTTGAACATCGGTTCACACGTGGCCGTGAGCTGAGAAATAAACCTTGCAATGTAGTTTATTCTGCCCAAGAAACCACGAACTTCTTCTTTTGTTTTCGGCGCTGGCATTTCTTGAATGGCTTTTATTTTCGTAAGATCAACCTCGATGCCTCGTTCACTCAAGAGAAACCCCAATAACTTTCCGGACCGTACTCCGAAAGTACATTTGTTAGGATTCAGCCTCAACCTGAACTTCCTAAGCCTCTCAAAAAGCTTCAATAAGTTGACCAGATGCTCTTCCTTCGTTTGGGACTTCGCTATCATGTCATCAACATAGACCTCGATCTCATGATGAATCATGTCATGAAACAAAGTTACCATTGCTCGTTGGTAAGTGGCCCCTGCGTTCTTCAGACCGAAGGGCATTACCTTATAGCAAAATGTTCCCCAGGGAGTGATAAACGTTGTTTTCTCCATGTCCTCCGGCGCCATCTTGATCTGATTGTAACTGGAGAAGCCATCCATGAACGAAAACACGGAGAACTGGGCTGTGTTGTCGACCAACACATCGATATGAGGCAACGGGAAATCATCTTTAGGGCTCGCCCTATTCAAATCCCGATAATCGACGCACATGCGTACCTTACCGTCCTTCTTCGGTACAGGCACTATGTTGGCGACCCACGGAGGGTAAGTGGTGACCGTTAAGAATCCAGCATCAAGCTGTTTCTGCACTTCTTTTATGATCTTAACGGCCATATCTGGTCGTGTCCTCCTAAGCTTCTGCTTAACGGGAGGGCAATCTTCTCGCAGCGGCAAGTGGTGGACCACGATGTCCGTGTCAAGTCTGGGCATATCTTCGTATGACCAAGCAAAGACGTCACTATACTCTCTTAGCATCTCGACCAATCTCTGCTTGACATCACTCTGCAACGCAGCCCCTATCCTGACGTTTCTGACGAGCTCTTTAGAACCCAGGTTCACGATCTCAATCTCCTCTTCATGAGGCAGAATAACTTTTTCCTCTTGTTTCAACAAGCGGGCCAACTCCTCAGGAAGGTCTTCGTCTTCATCAATCTCTTCTTCGGCTTGATAGATCGGGCAATCGAAGTCGAAGTGAGCCGTAGAAGGTCCAGATTCGATGTCATCTGTTATGTGGATCCTGCAATAACAAGGGTTAAGTTTAAAACAAGGATGTGCAGGTTAGCACAAACCCCATTGCCATTTTACTGTTTTTCAAAACAAATATAAAACAGGAATAACAGAGATCACAAAATTTGAATACGAAGAAAACGCCTTTGATTTATTAACAAAATGCATGTACATAATCCAACAAGGCCCTGGCAATAAAACCACTATGCCCCGGGTAGGACATAGGGTTGTACAATGATTGGAAAAAGTAAATCATTACTCTTCACTTGTCATCTGGAAGATATCCTTGATGGTCCAATTGTTGAGGCCCTCGCCTGGCTTGCTTGGCTGAATCCAAGAGTCGAGATCACAATCGCTATCCCCGCTGTCTTCAGACGCTGCATTGATGCTTTCGAAGATCACTCCACCACTGGTAAATTGGATCGGCCCTTTACCTCGAGACGCACTGCTAGACGAACAAGAAGAAGCTTCAGCTCCAGGAGAATACCCCAACCCAAACTTATCCTGCTTGTTGGGTATCTCCAAAATACGCCCCCAGCCTGGGGTAGATCCAGCTTGGACAACGGCCCGAGCTTCCTTGAACGAGGAGAGATTCATCTCTGGCTTTTCTGTGACTACAGGAGCTACTTCTTTCACCTTGACGGCTTCGAACGCTTGACAAAGAGTTTCATGGATTTCGCCATCCATTTCAACATACTTAAAGGATGACAAATGGCTCACCATTATGTCCTCCTCGCCGCAAACGGTTACGATGCTTTCTCCGACAGCATATTTGAGCTTTTGGTGCAACGTGGAGGTCACGGCACCAGCAGCATGGATCCACGGCCGGCCCAAGAGACAACTGTAGGCAGGCATGATGTCCATAATATAAAAGACCGCGTCGAACGTTTCCGGACCGACTTGGATCGTCAGGGTCACCTCCCCGAAAACGTGGCGTTTAGTTCCGTCGAACGCCTTCACAACCAGATCACTGGGTGTGCAGAGCAATCCGCGAGTGTCCAACTTCATTAATGCCTTCTTCGGAAGAACATTAAGTGACGAACCCGTGTCTACCAGCACGTGCGACATGATTGTGCCTCTACACTCTATCGAGATGTGCAGGGCGCTATTGTGATTCCTCCCTTTTGGCGTTAGCTCTAAATCTGTGAAACCTAGCCCATTGCCAGCATTAACATGGGCTACCACCTCTTCTAGCTGATTCACCGATATTTCTTGCGGTACGTAGGCAGCGTTCAATACCTTCAGTAGCGCGTTGCGGTGTGCTTCAGAACACAGCAACAAGTTGAGAATAGAAATCTTCGAAGGCGTCTGATGGAGATGATCTACAATCTTGTAGTCACTCTTTTTGATCAACCGCATAAACTCCTCGACGTCTTTGACAAGCAAATCTGTTTCTACCCCACACGGGACTTCTTCGACAAATTTGCTTTTACCCTTATCGGCCGCATCAGCTCTGACCGCTTTCTCTGCCATGACCTCCGGCGGTGCAAACACTCTTTCGCTACGAGTAATACCACTGATTCCTGCGAGATTCTCCACAGTTGACCCATACGGCTCTAGCTCCAACTTCTGTCCGTTGCAATAGACTTCAGCCCCATAATGCCACGGAACGACGTTAGTGCTCTCGAATGGTATTGGCCCAGCTCTGGTAATAGTGATGGTGGGCGGTCTGGGCGCAGAAATGGTTATTGGCTGGCGAGGGATGGTGATGGTGGCGACTTCATCGGCCTGCTTCAGCACTACCTCTCCTGATACACTTTCAGCCTTCCGGCTAAACTGCAGAATCCCCTCAGTCATCAGACTTTGAATTCCTTCTACCAACTGCTCACATCCATCAGAATGTGTGGCACAGTCCATACATAACTCCTCGCACCCTGGAAAGAACCCTCTTTTCAGCAACTTAGCTTTGACGAAGCTAAGCGGCGTCTTTAGGTCTCTTACATCAGTCAACAGATCTGCACTCTCTTCTTCGATAATGGCGTTCACTCCGCCTCCCCTATGATTTGGCATAGGATTCTTCGTGGCATTGGGCACATTATCGCAGAAGTTGATGATTTTGGCATTTACCAGGTCCTGCACCTTATGCTTGAAGGCTTTGCAGTTCTCGATTGTGTGGCCTGGTGCTCCTGAGTGGAAGTCGCAAGTGGCATTTGCGTCGTACCCTGGGGGAGGTGCCCCTGTCAAGGGAGCCATCGTCCTCTTCTGGACCAACTGAAGCTGAAGCAAGGTCTGTAACAATTGCGCATACGACATGGGCGGTGCCTCGAAGTGACGGTTTGTCAAAGATGCCCGATTCTGGTATTTTCTATATCCCTGTTGATTCGGTTGTTGTTGCTGCTGCTGCGGAGCTGCCGGGATATTTATACTGGCTACCTGCTGCTGAGGGCCCTTGCCCTTTCTTCGAGCGTTGGTCACAACGCTCGCATCTCCTTCTCGCCTTTTACCAGCATAAGGTTTCTTTCCACCTCCTCCAGCTGAGGATGACTCACCTTAGATTTTCCCGATCTTGATACCATTCTCGACGTGCTCGCCCATGATAATGAGAGCGGAGAACGTCCCAGACATGCCGCTGACTAACTTTTCATAGTAAACCCCCGGGAGGGTGGCAACAAACATCTGCACGAGCTCGCGTTCAACCATCGGCGGCTGAACCCGGGCTGCCAACTCACGCCACCGCTGGGCGTACTCCTTAAATCCTTCATTATTCCTCTGCGATAGGTTCTGGAGCTGGACTCGGTTCGGGGCCAAGTCACTATTGTACTGGTAATGGTGCACAAACGCTTCAGCGAGATCCTTCCATGTGCGCACACTAGTGGGCTCCAGAACCATGTACCACTCGAGGGACAGCCCGGAAAGACTCTTGGAAGAAGTGCATCAGCAACTTCTCGTCCTCGGAATAAGCCGACATCTTCCTGTAGTACGATCTCAGGTGGACACGAGGGCAAGTGGTGCCCTTATATTTTTCAAATTCAGGTACCCTGAACTTAGGAGGTACCTTGAAATCAGCAATTAAACCCAGCTTGGACATATCAACGCCCAAAGTATTCTGATTCTCGATATCTCTCATTTTATCTTCCAGTGCCTTGAACCTGAGTCGCGCTTCAGCATTCAGCTCCCCTTCAACACCTCTTTGAGAGAACACATCATCCTGATGATCCTCAAGCCATGGCTGAGGCACCAACAGATTCCCGACGCCTGCATTGACGTTGCCCGACCCGATGTTGACATTAGCTCCCAGACTCCCATTACCGACGCCCGCCGTGTTGAGTCCAATGTTGGCCATCACATTGCCATTAGCACTGCCGTTTCCCCCGGCCAAGGGGACACCATTCTGTGGAGTATCAACTGGTGGAGGAGTAGGCACGGTCCCACCGTGGAGTATGCCGTTGCTATCAACCCTGGAGATCAAAGGCTGACCCAAAGTTCTGAGCTGGTCTTGACCGTTGGCGACCACTTGCATGAGCTCCATGAAGCGATCCATCCTCTCGCGGAGCTCCTGAACATCAGTTTGCACTTGATCCATGATCCTGGTTTGATTAGCTCTAGTCGGATAACGGTGAATTAGTCTCTGATCAATCCTGGAACCACCGGAAATAACCTGGGACACCCTGTAAACCTGAAAAACCTGGAAACACTAAAGGGTTAGGAAAAACAACAAAATGCTCGCCATGCAAATGCTTCATGCAAATGCATGCGTGTGTCTGTGTGTTTGGGAGATCTCCCCCGATCCTAGTGCCTGAGTGCCAGTGCTAATAATAATAAGAAGAAGGAGCCCGAGTCCAATCATGGAAACAACAATCTCATATATAAAGAAGGCCTATCAAGGCAGTACATAGCATCAGCGAGTACAAGACGAATCAACAGCGTGACCTCAGCCAACAAGCCTGGTGATGGTCAGCATACAACAATGATCAAAACAAAGGGAATACAAATAGTCAAGTACGGCCAGGGGCGCGATACTCTTCTAACAACTCCTTCGTCTCTGGATGATCAGGCAGAGTGAGTAACCCCTCGACGAGTAATTCCCTTTGCACAATGGTATACTGAAGTCCTTCAACCGAACTTTCCCATGCTCCTTCGCCGAAGCAATCTTCTAATTTCCGCTTTTTGGACTCAAACGTCAGCTTGCGCTCCTTCAGGTTAGCGAGAGCTTTGTTGAGCTGGCCTTCGGCGGCGTATCTGCGGGCGGTTTCTTCATCAAACCTCTTTTCACTGTCCTTCACCTGGGCTTCCAGCTTGGAGATCTGTAGCATCAGCTTATCCTCCCGCTCTTTCCTGGTGGCCAGGGAAGCCTTCCAGTGCTGGTTGAACTTGGATATCCTCCGATATGCCTCGTCCAAGTGCTGCTTCTTTGTAAGCCAGTACGTCGTTGACAACTTTGAAGTCTCGACCCATGCGTTCCCGCTCGGCTATCTGCTTAGTCAAGTCCGTACCTAGCTGGTTCACCAGCTCTGTCTGCCTTTTGAAAGAATGAACGGCTTCGTTCCTCTCGCTTCAGAGCTGAGCTAATTCCTTCTCCAGTTATTCGTTCGCCCGCTTCAATTCATCCCGCTCAACTAATACCTGGTTATGCTGCTGAATGGGCACAGTAGTAGGCTCTTCGATTGTTGGAGGGCTTTCTGGCTTGGCATGAGGAAACGGCATCCCTATAGCATCTGCCCTGGCTCTGATCCAAGTCACATACGGAGGGTAGGCTTGATTGTTGCTTTTTCCCAGCAAAGGCTTTCCTCGCTTACTGATACCATTCCACGCGCGCTGAAGCTTGGACAACAGGTCCCCCTCTAGAAGACCAGTGAAGTACAGAGATTCCTGTACCTCTTCATCCTTCGGCGAAGTTCTCAAAGCATACGCGAACTGTCGAACCAGCAACGACGGATTGTAGTTTATGCAGCCCTTCCTGCCTATCAAAGGCACATTTGGAAACCCGCTGCAACTGAAGATCACCTCAGTACCCAACCTATCTCTGTCGAACCAGTCAATATCCTCTACAGATAAACTCATCAGACGCTCAGGCCACTCAGCTGTGGCTGCAGACAAGACAAAAGGACCCCTCTTGGGCAGATGACTATCAAGCCATTTGTAAAGTAAGGGTACGCAGCACGAGACATTCTTCCCCCTCCTGTTCTCGTTTTTGTAGTGGACTGAGTGATAGACATCTCCTATCAAGGTAGGGACTGGATTCCCTGAAGCAAAGATGTGAAACGCATCAAAGTCTACAAAATCGGGCATATTAGGGAACAAAATAATGCCATATATGCATAGAGCGAGGATGGCATTGAACGCGACCCAACATCCGTCCTTGGCACACTGCTGAGCCTTACCCACCAGAAACTGTAAGGAGAACCCAAGAACCTTGTTCCAACTAGTCAATACTAACTCGGAGGCGTCCATGTGAAGTGAAGGAGCTAAACCAGCCAGATCAGGCTCAGCATCCATATGAACAAAAGGCATTTGCCTCTTGATAGGCACCCCTAGCAAATCAGCATACTCTTCCAGCGTGGGTGCGAGAACAAAATCCCGAAAAGTAAAACATCTCAGCGGAGGGTCGTAGAACTGCAGCAGAGCGTGCAACCCATTCAACTCGAACATAGAAGGCTTATGAACCAAACTGAGCAACCTGCCGTAGGATTTTCTGAACTCATCCCTCACAAAATCATCTGCGAGAGTTGTCAAACCAGTCAGCTTAACCACGTCGGGGGCAGGGAACTTGTAGGCCACGGTCTTCCTCAGGGAGCCCATAACAATACAATAAGAGGCAAGAAATCCTGGATCGGGGAAAACGGCACCTGCAACACAGACACACGTTAATGAAATGCAAATGAACATGCAAACTAATGCAAAATGCAATCATGCAATAAGAGGTCAGGGCAACTGGCGATGTGGAGATTCTGTGTCAACAAAACCATAATCTTGCTCTATCAAGAACATCCACTGCATCTGATAATAAGAGAACCCCGGTGTAGGACCACAAATCTGATCTGCCAAGAACAACCATCTGATAGGGCCATATACGTATGATCAAAATCATGCTCTATCAAGAACAAGTGTCTGATAATAAGGACCTCTGATGTAGGATCAAGAAATATCTGTTGATGAGGTCTTCAGACCCCAATCAAAAATTTGCTCTATCAAGAACAAACATACAGCTGCTGATGAGATCTTCAGACCCCACTCAAAAATTTGCTCTATCAAGAACAAACAACATCTGCTGATAAGATCCTCTGATCAAAACCTTCTCTATCAAGAACAGACATACACCTGATGATAAGATCCTTTGATCAAAACCTGCTCTATCAAGAACAGACATACACCTGATGATAAGATCCTCTGATCAAAACCTGCTCTATCAAGAACAGACAAATCTGCAACTGAGAAACCCTGGTACCAACAAAACTGATTCACTGTCAAGAAAACCAGGTAGTCTGAAGGTTAAGGTTTCCTGCAATAAACCCAACCCTGCTCACAGGTATGGACCTAAACTGACACAAGTTCGGCATCCTATGCGTTCATCAGCGTCACAGACATTCAAGAGGGGTGATACGATACCCAGAAGGTGTGGCATCACCAGCTCATGAAGCGGTCTCACTCAGCTGAATCACAAATGATCGGTCCCCAGAGTCGACAATCCACCAAACCAGCAACCGTCTCAACCCAAAGGGTTGAAAGAGAAGCCAACCGGATGAACCTCGTCTGAGCGTGGATTTCATGAGACACTAGTGCCTGCAAAGCAAGCACGCACCCACTAATTTCCACTCTAAGTCTATGGTGCACTCAAGCCTGGGTCTGGCTTCTCACTCATCAGAACTCCCATCCCACAACAGCACAGATAATCATATTATACTGAATATAAAATGTAGGAAATAAAGTGCGAGAAGTAAAATGCGATAAATGAACGCAACCCATCAAGTAAACATACAAGCGTTAGGATTGACTCTCGCAGGGAACCGTTGAATTCCCCAGCAGAGTCGCCAGCTGTCGCTTGCGCGAAAATAAGGTGCCGACACAACAGAAGAGTCGCCACCTTTCGTTATTTATCCCTCAGAGCGGGAAAGGAAACGATCGGAAAAACCTGACGAAAAAGGGTAAGACAAGGTCGTCGCAACCGTTGTCTGGATTCGGGAGTCGGTTACGCAAGGGGAAGGTATTAGCACCCCTCACGTCCGTCGTACTCGACGGGATCCTTGCTTGTTGTGTTTACTTGGACGGGTTGGTTTTATTCTATCTACCTATCAAGGCTGGCTTAAAACAGAAAAGAAAATGACTCGGCAAAGCGTCGCACTTTATGCCTACGTATTCTCATCAGAGAATGAGAAATCAGAGTCAACGTAGTTCGACCTACGACGGGTTATGGGGGAAGGTAGCTCGCCAATACATCAGTATTGTGCCTACATACTCTCAACAGGTATGAGAGATCAGAGCTCACGTAGTTCGGGAAACTACGGTTTATTTCCTGTCTTTTACGAAAGAAGTGTTTTTTATGGTGTTTGCGATTTCAATCACACTAGAGACTATGACTTGAGAGTGAATGCGTCGCATGTCACCCAAAGGGTACCATACTAATCATCCAGACTGTGGAAAAGAAACTCTCCCACAATCCTTTCTCAGATAGCTTAAGGCTCGTAACGTACGAAAGAAATCATTCATGATTACTGTATCTTAAACTGTTTTGAGATAAGAAGAGAACGGGCCCAACTAGGAGGGAGACTATCAAGTCCTACTGTTGTCATGCCATGGATTCATCCTATGGTTGAGGTTTGAACAGGGAACTCCTAGAAGTTGTCATGTATAGGTTTCAACCTAAAGTTCTATCATCAATTCCTTATCAAAGGAAATGAGAGTCCTAAGGGATCATGTCAATGATACACCAAAACAGACAAAGCATCAGCTTAACAGTAAAATGCATGCAATGCAAGTGAGGGAGGAAATGTGTGTGGGGCTTCAGCCTCCACAAGCTCATCTCAACCTCAACCCAGAATGGATAACAGTAATCATACTGAAATATAAAACAACATGCTATCAAGCAATATATAGTAAACTGCAGTCATACAAAAGAAATGAAACAAAATGCCATCAGGCAAACTAACCACATGGGCAAGGGAGCTGGGCTCTACCGAATACCCGCAAGCAAAGCCACACAGTAACAATACAAGCAGAGGGAGCAACTCAACCTCTAGTGCAATCATGCTCCTAGAGTCTACTTATTCTGGATATGAACTTATTCTAATGCATCAAACAAGTCAAACAAAACACATCAATACAGAAAAGAAAAAGATGAGAAAGCAGCTCAACTCCTCTCTCAACTTCAAGCTTCAGCTCTTCCAACAGCAACTCAGTCTTCAGACTTCAATCACTCTTGACCAATATCAATTGGCTTTTCCAGGTTTCAACCCTTCAACCTAAGTTTTAACTTATCTTCTCTGAGCTTCAGCTCCTTGATCAGCTCCACCTTCAGGCTTCACTATCAATCATAAGTATCAACTTGGCTCCTTCAGGATCCCCAGGCATCAAAGCAAGTATCAACTACCTTTGCTCTTCAAGCTTCAGCTGGAATGGTAATGCTCAAGGATTCATCCTCTTCCACACTCTTCATTGAAGTCTTCATCTTCAAACTCAAGCTCAACATCTCTCAAGATAATCAAACCAGAGGAAATCATTTACTGGATAAGCTGGGGATATTGAACTGCTTATTGACCACCAAAGGTGACCTATAAGGGTTCAACATCAAAGGAATGGTTCCCTCAAAAGTTCTACTTCCTAGGTACAATCACTTATCCCTCCAAAGGAGAGATGTGTATACCATGGAAGAACTTTGAATCATAGGGAAGAATGGAGGTGAAAGATACCATCCATGTTTGAGAAAGAAGTTAACTAGGTCTAAACTCTTCCTAATCCCTAACCTTAAAACAATCAACAAAACAAATAAGATCAAGCTCTCAAGCTCCTCAATGCTCCTCAATGCTCCTACTATGCTCCTCAATGCTACTCCAAGAAATACCAAGCTCTCCAAGCCCACAAAGCAAAGCAAACAAAAATTCAAGCCCACAAGGGCAAAACAAACAATCATCACATACAAAAATCATCTAAAAATAGTATATTACTATATTAAAACCTAATATAATTCCTAAGGGATCCTACATACCTACCCTTAATACCCTTATATGTACCAATACCTATCTTGACCTATAAACCCAAAATTCTAATGTTATTATGGACCTATGTTAAGGATTAACCTAATTCTACACAACCTAATGTCATCTAAGAAAAACTAGTCTAAAATTCATCACAAAATTATGGAATAAATCCAGGGGGAAGCTAAAGCTTATATCCAACTATCCTAAAAAGAATGGCCTAAAAATGCTAAGGGAACTACCTAAACAAAATTCTACAAATTCATGGATCAACATAAAAAGAAATAAAATGCAATAAAAGTAGAAAATACACAAAAAATATTAAAAATGCATGAAATGAAAATACTTTTATTTGATAATTTTCTAGACATTAATATGAAATGGGAGCAAAAATTCCCATTAAAAAATCTTTAATTTTCAAATTGATATGAATTTTCAAAGTTCGACAAAAATGGAAGAAAATAAAAATGAAATATGAAATGATGGTGTGGATAGCAAACAGATGCAGTACAAATTTCATATGGGCTGAAAATGGGGGGTTCAGATAGTAACGCGCTAAGCCCAAAATCCACTCAGAAAATCAATTAATAAAACATAAAGAAAATGAAAAGAGAACGGTGCAAATAGAAACCAAATACAGTTCAAAAAACCAATGGGCCATGATTGGGGGTGCTGGTATCAAAAGATCACTTAAGCCTAAGAAACCACCGTTTAATGAAACGGTGCGTTTCATTCGTTTTTGAATTCCCTCTCAAAATGAAATTGAACACGAGCCGTTGGATCAAACGAGGGTCAAGGGGTCAAGCTGGATCTGATGGCTGGGAGGTTGTCTTCAACCTTCAGCTAGGGTTTGCTGCAACTCCTCCATGGAAACAGAGCTCCATACACAAACTTCCATCCATTCGTGCTCTCTCATTTCTTGCTCAAAATTAACAATGTAAAGCACTAACATACTCCATTTTTCATGCTGAACACAATCATAATCTTAAAATCAACTGAAACTTCCTCTAACATGAAACACGATTCAAGATCAAAAATGAACTCAAACTTCCATCTCAACAATTCTTGCAATTAACTACCTCAGATTAATCACCAACTCACACTGATTGATTCTTGATGTCTAGTTCATTCTATATCTCAATATAACACGAGTTCTTGGTCATCAAAGAAATGGTGTCCATAATTCAATCTTCACCAATTGCTCTCTAACTCTCCAAAATCCATCTCCTATTGGTCTCTAACCTTTCTAACCTAACAAACTAACCTAATTATGCATAAATCATGGTGTAGAGTGAATTTTACAAACCTGGTAAATCTTGATGAACAGATGATGAAATCCTTCACTTTAAGCCTTGAAACTCTTTAGAAAGTTTCCTTAGATGCTAATCTTGATACTGTTTGCAACAATTTTGATGGAGGAAGCCTCAATCTCAGAATTCGATTCTGACTTGCTACCTTGAAAGTTCAATCACCAACTCTTCAATTCACCATGGATTTGCTCTCAAATCAATCTGCACAGCTTCACTATGATCTATGGAATGTGTTTGTGTAGAAAAAAGGAATGAAAATGAAGAAGAATGTAGAATTGAAACTTGACTTGCAATGGAAGATTTTTGATCTCACTCTCTCTTCTCTGCACCAACTCTCACCAACCTTGCATCTGAGCAAGTTATACATGTTATATAGAGTGGTTTAGAATCATCTAGAACCATCTAGGACCTTCCAATGAGAAAATGGAAATCTCATGTCATGACATTTTGATTTCACTTCTCACCATATGCTATCTCATGCCAAGCCTCTTGTAACCTTTGTAACTGACTTAAAATTCTCCCCATATGAGATTTATGATGTGTTACAATGCATAACTAACTTGTTTATTGAGTTTTCTTGAGTTTTGTTTTGGTGCCTTAAGATGCAAGTAAGCCATTTCCAAAGCAGCCCTATGATCTAGGCCTCAAATCAAAATTGTGGCTGAACCATTGTTCTTAGAATGTCCTTTGTAGTCAAAATAACCTATTATATGACATGGTTTGGATGTATAACTTGTGATTTGCAATTTTCAATTTCACCTTATTTAACTTATGCCTCCATTTTAGGCCATTTTTGTTACTTTTTGATACAAGCCTTTTCAACATCTCATGACCTCCCTAATAGCCTTAAAACATCATTCTAAGCAAGTTTGATGTTGAAGATTTTTCCATTTGAAGCTTGGAAATAGGAGATATGGCCTTATGCTTGAAATGACCTATAATATCCAAATGACCAAAATGCCCTTGACTTGCCAAAGCCATAAGTTGAGTTCTACAAATCCTATCAAGGACTTATAGTACTCTCTAGAAAGCTAAGAAGATGCTATACAACATTCATGTTGACCAAGATTTCATAGGAATCATCCTACTAGGGCAAAAGTTGGATGCAAGTTGGGTGACTTTCAAGGACCCAGATTCACATACCTCAGATGACCTGTAATTTGTCAAAGTCATAACTTGAGCTCTACAAATCCTATCAAGGACTTATAGTACTCAAATTAAAGCTAAGAACAAGCTCTACAACATTCATGTTGTGGGGAAGATGAGATGACAATCACATCTTGAGCTACACTGCCTTGAAGATAGGGATCAAACTAGGGGATTTTACACTATCAATCCTTAGAAACCCTAGCTTGAAACTTCTCAAACTCCTCAATCATGATGAGTTGGTCTAGGAATCATCCTTATAGCATATCAATGCATCATTCCATGATCACATGGCTCTTGGATTAAGTCTCAACCCTCTCCAAATCATCAGTTGACCTAGGGTTGACCCAGTCACCCTAATTCCACCACTCATGGCTGAGTCTTCTTAAACTTGTACAATGACCTCTCTAGGCTTCATGATGGCTTTCAAGACATCTCATAAGCTTTCTCAAAGCTTCAAGTTCATCCTCATAGTCTCGGAATCATCTGAGGAGCACCCACAACTCTCAAGTTATGAGACACACAACCTTGGTTTCAACCAATCTCTCTGAGGGTCTCTTGAGTTCTCTGACAAAGGTATAAACCTTTGAACACTTTGAACAACCTTCTTGGCTAGCTTCATAGTCTCATATAACTCTTGCTAGGTAATCATACCTCTTGACTAACTGCACACATATCCATGAGATGCAGATGATGAATGGGATGAACCACAAACTTGGTAAATAAATGTTGGTCAAATTTTGGGGTGCAACCGTGTGCCTATCAAGAGGCAGATGCCTTTTGTTCATATGGACGTTGAGCCTGATCTGGCTGGTTTAGATCCTTCACTTCATCTGGATGCCTCCGAGTTGGTATTGACTAGTTGGAACAAGGTCCCTGGTTTCTCCTTGCAGTTTTTAGTGGGAAAGGCTCAGCAGTGCGCCAAGGACGGATGTTGGGTCGCGTTCAACGCCATTCTCGCTTTGTGCATATATGGCATCATTTTGTTCCCCAATATGCCTGATTTTGTAGACTTCGACGCATTTCATATCTTTGCATCAGGGAATCCAGTCCCTACCTTGATAGAAGATGTCTACCATTCCGTCCACTACAAAAGCAAGAACAGGAGGGGCAAGAACGTCTCATGCTGTGTGCCCCTGCTTTTTAAATGGCTTGATAGTCATCTTCCCAAGAGGGGTCCTTTTGTTTCGTTTGCAGCCACAACTGAGTGGTCCAAGCGTCTGATGAGTTTATCTACAGAGGATATTGACTGGTTTGACAGAGATAGGCTGGGTACCGAGATTATCTTCAGCTGCAGCGGGTTTCCGAACGTGCCTTTGATAGGCAGGAAGGGTTGTATAAACTACAATCCGTCTTTGCTGGTCCGACAGTTCGCGTATGCTTTGAGAGCTCCGCCGAAGGATGAAGAGGTGCAGGAATCTCTGTACCTCACTGGTCTTCTAGAAAGGGATCTGTTTTCCAAGCTTCAACGGGCATGGAATGGCATCAGTAAGCGGGGAAAGCCATTTCTGGGGAGAAGCAACAATCAAGCCTACCCTCCGTATGTGACTTGGATCAAAGCCAGAGCAGATGCTATAGGGATGTCGTTTCCTCATGCCAAGCCAGAAAGCCCTCTAATGATTGAAGAGCCTACTACTGTGCCCATTCAGCAGCATAATCAGGTGTTAGCTGAGCGAGATGAATTGAAGCGGGAAAATGAGGAATTGGAGAAAGAATTGGCTCAGCTCCGAAGCGAGAGGAACGAAGCCGCTCATTCCTTCAAGAGGCAGACAAAGCTGGTGAACCAGCTGGGTACAGACCTGACTAAGCAGATAGCCGAGCGTGAGCACATGGGTCAAGACTTCAAAGCTGTCAACGACGTACTGGCTACGAAGAAGCAACACTTGGACGAAGCATATCGGAGGATATCCAAGTTCAACCAGCACTAGAAGGCTTCCCTGGCCACCAGGAAAAACCGGGAGGATAAGCTGATGCTACAGATCTCCAAGCTGGAAGCCCAGGTGAAGGATAGTGAGAAGAGGTTTGATGAAGAAACCGCTCGCAGATACGCCACCGAAGGCCAGCTCAACAGGGCTCTCGCTAACCTGAAGGAGCGCAAACTGACGTTTGAGTCCAAGAAGCGGAAGTTAGAAGATTGTTTCGGCGAAGGAGCATGGGAAGGTTCGGTCGAAGGACTTCAGTACACCATTGTGCAAAGGGAATTACTCGTCGAAGGGTTACTCACTCTTCCTGATCATCTAGAAACGAAGGAGTTGCTAGAAGAGTATCGCGGCCGTGGCCGTACTTGACTATTTGTATTCCTTTTTGTTTTTGATCATTGTTGTATGCTGACCATCACCAGGCTTGTTGGCCGAGGTCACGCTGTTGATTCATCTTGTACTCGCTGATGTGGTGTACTACCTTGATGGGCTTTCTTTATATATGAGATTGTTATTTCCATGATTGGACTCAGACTTCTTATTATTATCAGCACTGGCACTCAGGCACTAGGATCGGGGAGATCTCCCTAACGCACAGACACACGTTTGTATGTGCATGAAGCATTTGCATAACGATCATTTTGTTGTTTTTCCTAACCCTTTTGTGTTTGACAGGTTGTTTCAGGTCGTTTAAGGTGGTTCCAGGATTGATCAGAGACCTATTCACCGCTATCCGACCAGAGCTAATCAAACCAGAATCATGGAGCAAGTGCAAACTGATGTTCAGGAACTCCGCGAAAGAATGGATCGCTTCGTGGAGCTCACGCAAGCGGTCGCCAATGGCCAGGATCAGCTCAGAACCTTGGTCCAGCCTCTGATTTCAAGGGTTGATAGTAATGGCGTACTCCATGGTGGGACTGTGCCTACTCCTCCACCAGTTGAAACACCACAGAATGGTATTCCCGTGACCGGGGGAAACGGCAGTGCCAACGGCAATGTGATGGCCAACGTGGGACTCAATACGACGGGCGTCGGTAATGGGAGTCTGGGAGCTAATGTCAATGTCGGGCTGGGCAACGGCAATGCAGGTGTCGGGAATTTGTTCGGGCCTCAGCCATGGCTAGAGGATCGTCAGGACGATGTGTTCTCTCAAAGAGGTGCTGAAGGGGAGCTAAATGCTGAAGCACGACTTAGATTCAAGGCACTTGAAGACAAGATGAGAGATATCGAGAATCAGAATACTTTGGGCGTTGATATGTCCAAGTTGGGACTAATTGATGATTTCAAGGTGCCTCCCAAGTTCAAGGTGCCTGACTTTGAAAATTATAAGGGCACCACTTGCCCCCGTGTCCACCTGAGATCGTACTACAGAAAAATGTCAGCTCATTCTTATGACGAGAAGTTGCTGATGCACTTCTTTCAAGACAGTCTTTCCGGGCCATCCCTCGAATGGTACATGAGTCTGGAGCCCACTAGTGTGCGCACGTGGAAGGATCTTGCTGAAGCATTTGTGCACCACTACCAATACAATAGCGACTTGGCCCCGAACCGAGTCCAGCTGCAGAATCTGTCGCAGAGGAACAATGAAGGGTTTAAGGAATACGCCCAGTGATGGCGTGAGTTGGCAGCTAGGGTTCAGCCGCCGATGGTTGAACGTGAGCTCGTGCAGATGTTTGTCGCCACCCTCCCAGGGGGTTACTATGAGAAGTTAGTCAGCAGTATGTCCGGAACCTTCTCAGATCTCATTATCACGGGTGAGCACGTCGAAAATGGGATCAAGATCGGGAAAATTCAAGGTGATTCATCCTCAGCTGGAGGCGGAAAGAAACCTTATAGTGAAAAAAGACGGGAAGGAGAAGCGAGCGCTGTGACCAACGCTCGAAGGAAGGGTAAAGGTCCTCACCAGCAGGTGGCCAGTATAACTATCCCGGCAGTTCCACAGCAGCAGCAGCAGCAACCGAATCAACAGGGATACAAAAAGTATCAGAATCGGGCACCTTTGTCGAACCTCCACCTCGAGACACCGCCCATGTCGTACGCGCAACTCTTGCAGACTTTGCTTCAGCTACAGTTGATCCAAAAGAGAACGCTGGCTCCCTTGACAGGGGCACCTCCGCCAGGGTACGACGCGAATGCCACTTGTGAGTTCCACTCAGGGGCACCAGGCCACACAGTAGAGAACTGCAAAGCCTTCAAGCATAAGGTGCAGGACATGGTGGATGCCAAGATCATCAACTTCTCCGATAATGTGCCAAATGTCACGAAGAACCCTATGCCAAATCATAGGGGAGGCGGAGTGAACGCCATTATCGAAGACGAGAGTTCGGATTTGTTGACTGACGTCAGAGATCTGAAGACGCCGCTTAGCTTCGTTAAAGCTAAGTTGCTGAAAAGAGGGTTCTTCCCAGGTTGTGGAGAGCTATGTATGGACTGTGCTACACGTTCTGATGGATGTGAGCAGTTGGTAGAAGGAATTCAAAGTCTGATGACTGAAGGGATCTTACAGTTTAGCCGAAGGGCCGAAGGTGGGTCAGGAGAGGTAGTGCTGAAGCAAGATGATGAGGTCGCCACCATCACCATCCCTCGCCAGACGATAACTATTTCTGCGCCCAGGCCGCCCACAATTACCATCACCCGAGCTGGGCCGATACCCTTCGAAAGCACTAATGATGTCCCGTGGCATTATGGGGCTGAAGTCTACTGCAACAGACAGAAGTTGGAGCTGGAACCGTTTGGGTCGATTGTGGAGAACCTTACGGGAATCAGTGGTATTACTCGCAGCGGAAGAGTGTTTGCACCACCAGAGGTTGTGGCAGATAAAGCGGTCAGAGCTGATGCGGCCGATAAAGGTAAAAGTAAAGTCGTTGAAGAGGTCTCGCATGGGGCAGAAAAAGACTTACTTGTTAAAGATGCCGAGGAGTTTATGCGGTTGATTAAAAAGAGTGACTACAAGATTGTGGATCATCTCCATCAGACGCCCTCGAAGATTTCCATTCTGAACTTGTTGTTGTGTTCCGAAGCGCACCGCAACGCACTGCTGAAGGTGTTGAACGCCGCATATGTACCGCATGAAATATCAGTAAATCAGCTAGAAGAGGTCGTAGCCCATGTGAATGCTGGAAATGGGTTAGGGTTCACAGACCTGGAGCTGACGCCGAAAGGGAGGAATCACAATAGCGCCCTGCACATCTCGATAGAGTGTAGGGGCACGATTATGTCGCACGTGTTGGTGGACATGGGTTCGTCGCTCAATGTTCTTCCGAAGAAGGCATTAATGAAGTTGGATACTCGTGGAGTGATCTGCACACCCAGTGATCTGGTTGTGAAGGCGTTCGACGGAACTAAACGACATGTTTTCGGGGAGGTGACCCTGCCAATCCAAGTAGGTCTAGAAACGTTCGACGCAGTCTTTTATATTATGGACATCATGCCTGCCTACAGTTGTCTCTTGGGCCGGCCATGGATCTATGCTGCTGGTGCCGTGACCTCCACGTTGCACCAGAAACTCAAATATGCTGTCGGAGGTAGCATCGTGACCGTTTGTGGCGAGGAAGACATAATGGTGAGCCATTTGTCGTCCTTCAAGTATGTGGAGATGGATGGCGAAATCCATGAGACCATATGCCAAGCGTTCGAAGCAGTCAAAGTGAAGGACGTAGCCCCTGTAGTCACTAAAAAACCAGAGATGACTCTCTCCTCATTTAAGGAAGCTCGGGCCGTTGTCCAAGCCGGATCTACCCCAGGCTGGGGGCGAATTTTGGAGATACCTAACAAGCAAGACAAGTTTGGGTTGGGATATTCTCCTGGAGCTGAAGCTTCTTCTTCTAGCAGTGCGTCACAAGGTAAGGGGCCGATCCAGTTTACCAGTGCGGAATGATTTTCGAAAGCATCAACGCGGTGTCTGAAGACATCGGAGATAGCGACTGTGACCTCGACTCTTGGATCTAGCCAAGCAAGCCAGGCGAGGGCCTTACCAACTGGTCCGTCAAGGATATCATCCAGATGACAAGCGAAGAGTAATGATTTACTTTTTCCAATCATTGTACAACCCTATGTCCTACCCGGGGCATAATGGTTTTATTGTCAGGGCCTTGTTGGATTATGTACATGCATTTTGTTAATAAATCAAAGGCATTTTTTCGTATTCAAATATTATGATCTCTGTTATTCCTGTTTTATATTTGTTTTGAAAAACAATAAAATGGCAATGGGGTTTGTGCTAACCTGCACATCCTTGTTTTAAACTTAGCCCTTGTTATTGCAGGATCCACATAACAGATGACATCGACTCTGGACCTTATACGGCTCACTTCGACTTCGATTGCCCGATCTATCAAGCCGAAGAAGAGATTGATGAAGACGAAGACCTTCCTGAAGAGTTGGCCCGCTTGTTGAAACAAGAGGAGAAAGTTATTCTGCCTCATGAAGAGGAGATCGAGATTGTGAATCTGGGTTCTGAAGAACTCGTCAGAAATGTCAGGATAGGGGATGTATTGCAGAGTGATGTCAAGCAGAGATTAGTCGAGATGCTGAGAGAGTATAGTGACATCTTTGCTTGGTCATACGAAGACATGCCCGGACTTGACATGGACATCGTGGTCCACCACTTGCCGTTCAAGAAGATTGTCCTCCCGTTAAGCAGAAGCTTAGGAGGACGAGACCAGATATAGCCGTTAAGATCAAAGAAGAAGTGCAGAAACAGCTTGATGCTGGCTTCTTAGCGGTCACTACTTACCCTCCGTGGGTCGCCAACATAGTGCCTGTATCGAAGAGGGACGGTAAGGTACGAATGTGCGTCGATTATCGGGACTTGAATAGGGCGAGCCCTAAAGATGATTTCCCGCTGCCTCATATTGATGTGTTGATCGACAACACAACCCAGTTCTCCGTGTTTTCGTTCATGGATGGCTTCTCCGGTTACAATCAGATCAAGATGGCGCCGAAGGACATGGAGAAAACGACGTTTATCACTCCTTGGGGAACATTTTTCTATAAGGTAATGCCTTTCGGTCTGAAGAACGCAGGGGCCACTTACCAACGAGCAATGGTAACTTTGTTTCATGACATGATTCATCATGAGATTGAAGTCTATGTTGATGGCATGATTGCAAAGTCCCAAACAGAGGAGGGACATCTGGTCAATTTGCTGAAGCTTTTTGAGAGGCTTAGGAAGTTCAGGTTGAGGCTGAATCCTAACAAGTGTACTTTCGGAGTACGGTCCGGAAAGTTACTAGGGTTTATCGTGAGTGAAAGAGGCATCGAGGTCGATCCTGCGAAAATAAAAGCGATACAAGAAATGCCAGTGCCAAAAACAGAAAAAGAAGTTCGTGGTTTCCTGGGCAGAATAAACTACATTGCAAGGTTTATCTCTCAGCTCACGGCCACGTGTGAACCGATGTTCAAGCTTTTAAAGAAAGATCAGGCGATTATCTGGAATGAGGATTGCCAGAAGGCATTTGACAAGATAAAGTAGTATCTTTAGGAACCTCCAATCTTGATACCCCCAGTGGCTGGACGACCATTAATCATGTACTTGACAGTTCTTGAGAATAGTATGGGGTGTGTTCTCGGTCAGCACGACGAGACGGGCAGAAAGGAGCATGCCATTTACTACTTGAGTAAAAAGTTCACTGACTGTGAATCTCGTTACTCGATGCTGGAGAAGACGTGTTGTGCACTAGCCTGGGCTGCCAAACGTTTACGACAGTACATGCTCAACAACACCACTATGCTAATTTCGAAGATGGATCCGATCAAGTACGTCTTCGAGAAGCAAGAGCTTTTGGGAAGGATTGCCAGATGGCAAATGGTGTTGACGGAATATGATATTCAGTATGTTTCCCAGAAGGCCATCAAGGGAAGCGTATTATCTGATTACCTGGCCGAACAGCCGATCGAAGATTACCAGCTGATGAAATTTGAATTCCCTGATGAGGATATCATGTTTCTCAAAGCGAAAGATTGCGATGAACTGTTGCCCGACGAGGGGCCAGATAGGAAATCCCAGTGGAAATTGATATTCGACGGGGCGGTTAATTCTTACGGAAGTGGCATTGGGGCAATCATCATGACTCCCCACGGATCCCACATCCCGTTTACTGCGAGACTAACGTTTCCAGTCACCAATAATGAAGCGGAGTACGAAGCATGCATTATGGGTCTAGAAGAGGCAATTGATTTGAGAATCAAGAACCTAGACGTGTATGGTGACTCGGCGCTTGTGATCAACCAGATTAAAGGGGAGTGGGAGACTCGTCAATCGAATTTGGTGCCGTACATGAACTATGCCAGAAGGCTGCTTCCGTTCTTTGATCGAGTGGAACTCCATCATGTGCCCAGGGCCAAAAATCAGATGGCTGACGCCTTAGCCACGTTGGCTTCGATGTATACAATCAATTTTTGGAATGAGGCTCCCAGAATTGTCCTTTCCCGTCTTGATAGACCTGCATTCGTCTTTGCCATCGAGGAAGCCGCCAACGGCAAGCCATGGTTCCATGACATCCAGACTTTCCTTATGACTAAGGAGTATCCTGCAGGTGCGTCAACCCAGGATAAGAAGACTCTGAGGAGGCTGTCTGGAAATTTTTATCTCAATCCTGATGGAGTTTTGTATAAAAGAAACCACGATCTCGTGCTACTCAGATGTGTAGATGAGAAAGAGGAGAGTATGCTCATGGAAGAAGTCCATGAGGGCACATTTGGTACGCACGCCGGCGGGCATGCTATGACAAGAAAGATCCTGAGAGCAGGATACTACTGGCTGACGATGGAATCAGATTGCTTTAGATTCGCGAAGAGATGTCATAAATGCCAGATTTATGCTGATAAAATTCATGTGCCGCCGTGCCCGTTGAATGTCATGTCCTCCCCGTGGCCGTTCTCCATGTGGGGCATCGACATGATAGGCAAGATCGAGCCCACTGCATCTAACGGTCATCGCTTCATTCTAGTAGCTATCGACTACTTCACAAAGTGGGTGGAGGCAGCCTCATATGCTAATGTGACCAAGCAGGTGGTGGCTAAATTCATAAAGAGGGACATCATCTATCGTTACGGAATTCCCGAGCGGATCATTACTGATAATGGTTCGAATTTGAATAACAAGATGATGAAGGAGCTATGCCAGAGTTTCAAGATTGAACACCACGACTCATCTCCTTACCGGCCGAAGATGAATGGCGCCGTTGAAGCGGCCAATAAGAACATCAAGAAGATTGTTCAGAAGATGGTTGTGACCTACAAATATTGGCACGAGATGCTGCCATTTGGATTGCACGGTTATCGTACGACGGTACGTACGTCAACCGGGGCAACTCCTTTCTCCTTAGTGTACGGTATGGAGGCCGTCTTACCGTTAGAAGTGGAGATCCCTTCTTTGCGAGTTTTGGTTGATGTGAAACTCGACGAGGCAGAATGGATTACGAACCGACTGAACCAACTCAGCCTGATGGATGAGAAGAGGTTGGCATCGATTGCCCATGGTCGTCTGTACCAAAGCCGAATGAAGAAAGATTATGATAAGAAGGTGCGCCCTAGAAGCTTTCAGACGGGTGATCTCGTCCTGAAGAAGATTCTTCCTCCACACTCCGATCACCGGGGCAAGTGGACCCCCAGTTACGAAGGTCCGTACGTCGTCAGCAAGGTCTTCTCGGGAGGAGCTTTGTTATTATCCACGATGGATGGTTAAGATTTTGCATCCCCGGTGAACGCGGACGCAGTTAAAAAATACTTTGCTTGAAAGTGACCCGCTGGACAGTAAAAAGAGAGTCCAGGCAAAAATGGGGCATCCCGGCGAACCATAAAAAAGGAAAAAGGTTCGGGCAAAAATTAGGGATATAAATTGAAAAAAATGTACACCCGCAAAGTCGAAAACCCAGATGGGCGACTTTGGCAAAAAAGGGTATCCCGGTGAACTGAAAACCCACAAAGGGCGGTTCACGCAAAAGTTAGGGATTTGAAAAGGCAAATGACTGCGTTTCGCGTGTGGACTTTCTTTGTTTAGTGGTTTGGAAGACCTGAGGGCCGTTTATCCGAATCAATCTCTTCTGAAGCTGAAGCGTCGGAGAAGTATCGAAGTCGAGTGGGTCATAGAGGGATCAACTCATGGTGTCCGTCTACGCCTTGTTGCCGACATTTGTATATACTGATGTATATTTATGTTTTATTTTTGCGCGGCTTCCTCATTCCAGGAGCTTGCATCCGTTGTAAAACATTTTTACCCATTCAGGGGTTCGTTATCAATAAAATGTATACTATTCAGCAATTTTGTTTGTCTGTTTAGCATTTATCTATTTTTGTTTGCAAAAAAGAACGCCGATGTTTTTGATAAAATGCGCATACATAAACTTACTGGCCTAAGCCACTGATTGTTGAAACAATGAATTACTTGAACATTGTCACGAGATAATAACCTTGATAGGTCCCTTTGAGAAGGGTATCTTGTCTGTTTGTTTGTGTTGTTACAGGTGTAGCATATTCCAGACAGTGCGCCATGTGTATCCCCAAGCAGGATGATTCCTCCTTCTCCAGCAAAGTTCAGCAGCCTCTCCCCGCAGAGTCTGAAAGTGAGATCGTGAGCATTGATATGTCTCCCCAGGCAGAGAAGATTCTCTCCCCAATCAGATGCATCCTGAAGGAATGTCATCTCCTCAGCTGAGTCATTCACCGAAGTGTGCAGCAATTGATAGTTCAAGACTGAAGTCTCCAGCGGAATTGAATTTCCCCACAGAGTCGTACTCTCCCTTGTAAGTAGATTGATTTCTTCTTCCTCAGCCGAGTTTGCAGATCCCCAAGAGAGCCGAGTCCTTGGAAGCCGCCCAGGCCATGATTGGTTTTCCCTAGTAGAGTGTTGAATATCTGATGCTGTGTTTCCCCGCCAGAGCCGTTATCTCCAGGAAGGTTAGCCGTGAAGGCCGTGCATTTTATTCCTGCGATTGACATCGCTTTCCCTCAGTAGGTCCAGGTTCTCGTAGAGCTTCGTTCCCCTGCAGCCGTCAACGGAAGTTGTTTCCCCCGCGGAGTCCGATTGAGATTGGCGGGACCCTGTTCTCCTCAGCAGGATGATTCCTTCCCCCTATCTGAGTGGTTCTTTCTCCTTGACAGGAGGATTCTCCCTTCAGCATTTATTTTGCCGAAGGGATCGCATCATGTTGCATGATTGCATATCATTTATCACAAACGGATAGTATTTCCACCGTGTGGAGCATTGCGCCATTGCCGAAGCATATGCATAATAAGCATGATCTAGGTTGTTACCGTTCTTGTTTTGCAGGTGTTCCGCCGCAGAATTGATTGCTCAAGATGATTCTTGAATTCTCCCCAACGAAGTCGCTTGCTCAAGATGATTCTTGAATTCCCCAGCAAGGTCGTTTGCTTAAGATGATTCTTAACATCCCCACTGCAGTCGCAAGAGTGGGTTTCTCAAGTTGATGCTTAGAATCCCCATCAGAGTGTTTGCTCAGGATGATTCCTGAAATCTCCAGCATAGTTATCGGTTTAGGATGATTCTTGAAGTCCCCGGCGGAGTTATTTGTCCAAGATGATTCTTGAAGTCCTCAGTAGAGTTGATTCATCCAGAATGATTCCTGGATCCCCGAAGCAGAGTTACTTGATAGTTCTCCAGAATCCCCAGCGGAGATGTGTCATCCCCAGCAGGTCTCTGAATAGCGAAGTTGAAACTTCCCATGAAGACTTGATGATTGAAGTCCGACCGGTTAATGAAGCAGTTCTCTCAGCTGATGCGGAGTGCCTAATGGCAAAAGTTTGGATATCCCCAATTGATTCATGATTGACCAAGAATTATGTTCCCGACTTACTGATGAAGTCCGGCTGATGCCCGAAAGTTTTCTTTGAATGCCCGACGACGTGACTTAACTCGATTGTTGACCTGATGAGTCCCGAGGAATCTTGATGCCTGACGGCATGATCGACCATGCATTACCGGTTACCGTGTGACCAATTCTCCAGCTAGTTGCCGTTTTCGAAGATTTGTTCCCATCAGAGTACCGTGTACTTATGTAGTTGGCAAATTTCCGGGTTTGTCGGTATTCAACCGTCTCGCACCTTGATTGGATGAGAGCCGTTCGCTTCCCACCCAGTCAGGTTCAAGCCGTTTGAATAGGGGCAGCTGTTGTACCCCAAAATTTGACCAACATTTCTTTACCTAGCTTGTTATTCATCTCATTCACATTAGCATCATCTACATTTCATTGACATGTATGCAGGAGATCAAGAGGTATGATTACCAATCAAGAGCACCACAAGACTATGAAGCTAGCCAAGAAGGTTATTCAAGTGTTCAAGGGTTGATATCTTTGTCAGAGAAGTTAAGAGATCCTCAGAGAGATTGGTTGAAACCAAGGTTGTGTGCCTCCTAACTTGAGAGTTGTGGGAGCTCCTCAGATGATTCTGAAGCTATGAGGATGGACTTGAAGCTTTGGGAGAGCTTATGAGATGTCTTGAAAGCCATCATGAAGCCTAGAGAGGTCATTGTGCAAGATTAAAGAAGACCCAGCCATGAGTGGTGTAATTAGGGTTTAACTGAGTCAACCCTAGGTCAACTGATGATTTGGAGAGGGTTGAGACCTAATCCAAGAGCCATGTGATCATGGATTGATGCATTGAGATTCCATAAGGATGATTCCAAGATCAACTCATCATGATTGAAGAGTTTGAGAAGTTTCAAGCTAGGGTTTCTAAGGCTTGACAGTGTAAAATCCCCTAGTTTGACCCTTATCTTCAAGGAAGTTTAGCTCAAGATGTGATTGTCATATCATCTTACCCCCAACATGAATGTTGTAGAGCTTGCTCTTAGCTTTAATTTTAGTACTATAAGTCCTTGATAGGATTTGTATAACTCAAGTTATGACTTTGACAAGTTACAGGTCATCTGAGGTATGTGAATCTGGGGCCTTGAAAGTCACCCAACTTGTATCAAACTTTTGCCCAAGAAGGATGATTCCTATGAACGTTTGGTCAACATGAATGTTGTTCCTCATCTTTGTAGCTTTCTAGAGAGTACTAGAAGTCCTTGATAGGATTTGTAGAACTCAACTTATGGCTTTGACGAGTCAAGGGCATTTTGGTCATTTGGAGATTATAGGTCATTTCAAGCATAAGGCCAGAACTCCTATTTCCAAGCTTCAAATGGAAAAATATTCAACATCAAACTTGCTTAAAATGATGTTTTAAGGCTAGTAAAGAGGTCATGAGATGTTGAAAAGGCTTGTAGCTCAAAATGGTAAAAATGACCTAAAATGGAGGCATAAGTTAAATAAGTCAAAGTTGGAAATTGAAATTTCCAAGCTACACATCCAAACCATGGCATGTAATAGGTCATTTTGACTCCAAAGAACATTTTAAAAACAATGGTTCAGCCACATTTTTGAGTTGAGGTTTATATCATGGACTTGCTTTGGAAAATGGTTGCTTGCACATTAAGGTACAAATGCAAAACACAAGGAAACTCAATGCACAAGCTAGATAAGTATCTTAACACCTCAAATATCTCATCTAAGGAGATTTTCAGGTCAGAACAAGTTGCTGCAAAAGGTATAGCATGAGATGGCATGTGAGATGAGATGAAATCAAAAACTCATGGCATGAGAGTCCCAAATTCTCATTGGATGATTCCAGAAAGTTCTGGATGGGTCTGAACCATCCTGTATAGTGATTAGAACTTGCTCAGATGCAAGATTGGTGAGAGATTAGAGAGGAGAGTGAGATAGCCATTTCAATTTCTTCCATTGCAAGTTGAAATCAATTTCCACTTTCCACACCATTTCCATTGCTTCTTTCAATCCCATCACCTTCCATTGATCATACTGAATGTGTGCATACCAAATTGAGGGCAAGATCATGAAGAATTGAAGAGTTGACATTTGGATTTTGGGAGCTGCAAGTCACCATCGAGTTTGGAGATTCAAGCTTTCTTGATCAAATCTTTTGCAAACAAAAGCTTTAACATCAATCAAGGAGTGATTCTGAAGAGTTTGAGAGGTTGAAGTGAAGGTTTGACCTACCTGATATTCAAGATTTGACAGGTTTGCAATTCTTCTTCTACACCTTAATTTAAGCATAATTAGGTAGAATTGTTAGGTTAGAATGGTTAGAGACAAGCAGGAGATGGATCCTGGAAAGTTTGAAGGCATTTGATGAAGTTTGAGTTAGTGACACCATTTTTGTTTTGATCAAGAACACGATGGATAGTGAGATATATCATGAGTTTAATGGCAAGATTTAACCAGTGTGAGGTGGTGATCATTCTGAGCCAATCAATTTCAAGAATTGTTAGAATTGAAGTTTGAGCATAGTTTTGATCTTGGATCGGGTTTAGAGATTAAGGGCATTTCAATTGATTCTAAGACTATGGTTGGATTCAGGGTTGAATTTAGAGCAGGTTAGGGTTTCGAACCATGGATTTTGGTTGGGTTTGGAGGGAGTCCGAGCTAGGTATTTGAGCTCTGCAACTATGGAGCTTTCCCTCCATTTCCATGGCTGGAGGAAGAAGACAATGATATGGCCGTTGGATGGAGAGTGGACTCATTGACTTGGGTCAAATCGTGTGGCCAAGATTAAATTTCACATTTGAAGATGGATTCTGAGAAGCAATGAAACGAGGCGTTTCATTAAACGTGAGGTCTTGGGCTTTAGTGGATTAATTGCTATGCACACTCCAATTCCTGGCCCATCTGGATTTTGAACTGAATTTCTTTACTTATTGCACCGTTCTTTTTTCTTTTTCTTATAATTTTTGAATTGATTTTCTGGTTGACAGGTGGGCCTAGCGCATTACTAATCCCACCCCCATTTTAAGCCCACTCATGAGTTGAACTGCACATTATTGCTATCTGCACCAAGCATTTCATATTTTAATTTCTTTTTCTCCATTTTTCTTTAATCTTTGAAAAATTATATTAAATAGAAAAATGATGATTTTTGCATGGGGATTTTTTCTCCTATTTCATGTTAATGTATAGAAAATTATAAAATCAAAATATTTGCATTTCATGCATTTTTAATATTTTTTGTGTATTTTCTCTTTTAATAGCATTTTAATTCCTTTTATGTTGATGGATAGATTTGTAGAATTTTGTTTAGTTAGTTCCCTTTGAATTTTTATGCCATTCTTTTTAGGATAGTTAGATTAGGACTTTAGCTCCCCTCTGGATTTATTCCATAATTTTGTGATTAATTTTTGATTAGTTTTGATTAGATGACTTTAGGTTGTATAGATTTAGGTCAATCCTTAACATAGGTCCATAATAACACTAGAATTTTGGGTTTCTAGGTCAAGATAGATATTGGGACATATAGGGTATTAAGGGTAGGTATATAGGATCCCCTAGAAATTATATTAGATTGTAATATAATAGTATACTATTTTTAATTGATTTTTGTAGTTGATGGTTGTTTGTGTTTCCCTTGTGGGCTTGTATTATGTTTTGCCTTGCTTTGTGGGTTTTTGCTTGGCTTGGTGGGCTTGGTATTGCTTTGAGGAGCATGGAGGAGCATAGTAGAAGACTTGAAGATTGAAGAATAGGCTTGAGAGCTTGAAGAGTTGTTTGTTTTGTTGTTGTTTTAGGGTTAGGGATTAAGTAGAGCTTAGACTTAGTTGATTCCTTTCTTAAACATGGATGGTATACTTCACCTCCATTCTTCCCCATGATTCAAGGTCCTTCTCTGGTATTCACCTCCTTCCTTTGGAGGGATAAGTGATGGTACCTAGGAAGTATAACCTTTGAGGGAACCATTCTTTTGATGTTAAACCCTTATAGGTCACCTTTGGTGGTCAATAAGCAGTTTAATATCCTAGCTTATCCAGTTAAGTGGTTTCCTCTGGTTTGAGTATCTTGAGAGATGTTGGGCTTGAGTGTGAAGATGAAGACTTCATTGAAGAGTATGGAAGAGGATGATTCCCTGAGCATTGCCATTCCAGCTGAAGTTTGAAGAGCAAGGAGAGCAAGTTGAGGCTTGAGCAAAGATTGAAGGATGAAGTTGACACTTCTAAATGATTGAAGAACGAAGGATAAGTTGATACTTACTTTGAAGCTCGGAGATCTGAAGGAATCAAGTTGATACTTGTAGTTAAGAGTGAAGCCTGAAGGTTGAACTGATTGAGGAGCTGAAGCTTGAAGAAGAATAAGTTGAAACTTATGTGGAAGGGATGAAACCTTGGAAGCAAATTGATATTTGTCAAGAGTGATTGAAGTCTGAAGACTGTGTTGCTGTCAGAAGAGCTGAGGCTTGGAGTTGAGAGAGGGGTTGATCTGCTTTCTTCTTTGTTTCTTTTCTGTATTGATGTGCCTTGTTTGACTTGCTTGATGCATTAGAATAAGTTCATATCTAGACTAGCTTTAATCTAGGAGCATGATTGCACTAGAGGTTGAGTTTCTCCCTCTGCTTGTATTGTTACTGTATGGCTTTGCTTGCGGGTATTCGGTAGAGCTCAGCTCCCTTGCCCATGTGGTTTATTTTGCTTGATAGCATGATTTCATTGTTACTGTTATAATTGCAGTTTACTGTGTTTTGCTTGATAGCATGTTTTATTTTCCTCAGTATGATTACTGTTATTCATTTCTGGCTTGAGGTTGAGATGAGCTTGTGGAGGCTGCTGCCCACACACATATTTCCTTCCCCTCACTTGCATTGCATGCATTTTACTGTATTACTGTTTATTGTTTAAGCTGATGCTTTACCTGTTTCTCTGTATCATTGACATGATCCCTTAGGACTCTCATTTCCTTTGATAAGGAAGTGATGATAGAAATTTAGGTTGAAACCTATGCATGATAACTTCTAGGAGTTCCCTGTTTCAAACCTCAACCATAGGATGAATCCTTGGCATGACAATAGTAGGACTTGATAGTCTCCCCGTAGTTGAGCCTGTTCTCTTCTCATCTCAAAACAGCTTAAGACACAGTAATCATGAATGATTTCTTTCGTACGTTATGAGCCTTAAGCTATCTGAGAAAGGATTGTTGGAGAGCTTCTTTTCAACAGTCTGGATGTTTAGTATGGCACCCTTTGGGTGACATACGACGCATTCACTCTCAGGTCATAATCTTTAGTGCGATTGAAATTGCAAACACAATAAAAAACACTTCTTCCGTAAAAGACAGAAAACGAACTTTAAACCTTTTTGCCCCGTGTGGCCCATAATTCAAAGGAAGCTTTTCTGAAGAAAAGAGTGTCGTTAAACTTCAGCGCCAACGCAAACAGGCTTTGTCCTAACTGCTGGAACTGTTGTTTAACCCTACTCGGTAAAACAGATGAATCCGAATCCCGTATCCGTAGTTTCTTGAACTACGTAAGCTCTGATCTCTCATACTTGTTGAGAGTACGTAGGCACAATACTGATGTATTGGCGAGCCACCTTCCCCGTTACCCGTCGTAGGTCGAACTAAGTTGACTCTGATTTCTCATTCTCTGATGAGAATACGTAGGCATAAAGCGCGACGCTTTGCCGAGTCATTTTTCTTTTCTTTTTTAGCCAGCCTTGATAGGTAGATAGATAAACCAACTCGTCCAGTAAATACAACAAGCGTGGATCCCATCGAGTACGATGGACGTGAGGGGTGCTAATACCTTCCCCTTGCGTAACCGACTCCCTAACCCAGACAACGGTTGCGACGACCTTGTCTTTACCCTTTTCGTCAGGTTTTTCCGATCGTTTCCTTTCCGCTCCGAGGGATAAATAACGAAAGGTGGCGACTCTTCTGTTTTGCCGACACCTTTATTTTCGCAGAAGCGACAGCTGGCGGACTCTGCTGGGGATCGAACCCAGAATCTCTGGTTCTCGCGTTCCTATGCGAGTCAATCCTAGCGCTTGTATGATTACTCTGGTACAAATCACAAAACACAGTGTGCTTCCGTGACCTCAAGCTTGACCAACACCAGTTACTATCGTAACTCTAAAACACGTCTTTCTTGGATCCTTTGTAATCTTTTCAGTCGTCTCTTGCACAATCTCAGCTTAGCTTCAACATAGAATGATTAATCTCACTCGTTAGGAAAAGAGCCAAATTAGTCATTCTATCCAAATATCACCCAAGTAAAATCATATCCCTTAAATTCTATGGAAAACCCAACACTAAAATCCATGGGAATACTATCCGATCTCCACTCTGGAATATTCAACGGTTTGCATCGGACCCAACGGTCTCTGACGTTTATTCTTCGACTTTCCAACAAGTCTAACCAGCATATACAATCTCAACCACTTATCTCTTCAACTATGGTCCTCAAAATAATTTCCTCAAATCCGGTTACATCTCCATAGCACGAGGTGGATACTCCATCTACCTCAATACTCTTATTTCATTCAATAATATCTAGAACACAACACTCTATCACGACATCTCATGATACCATTTCCACTAATCTGAAAATCATCCTTTCGACTTTAATTTCTCAGATTCAACCAATCTACCAACTCAAACCAGAGTGCCTGACCTTATCGAGTCTCATTAGGAATACTACGAGTAAGGTCCAACATACTAAGCTAAACTTCATAAGAAGTCCTCTTCACAAACTAAACTCATATCACAAAATTTCTCAATCAGTCCTAACTCTTTCCACCA
>OZ012741.1:80939733-80966684 GCA_963859935.3 Lathyrus sativus | reverse complement strand
AAAACCATATAACAAGAAGAATCTTGTTGAACCTAACAAGAATGAAAAAATCGTCACAAAACATATACTTTTGATATAACTAAGGGTGACAAAATTTTTGATTTTTTTAGTTACCAATGGAAAAATCATAATGCCTCCGGGCCTAAAAACTCCTCGATTAGAACAAAGAAAAAATAAAATTTTTTGTAAGTACCACAATTTTCTGGGTCATAAAACTTTTCAATGTGTGCTTTTTAGGGATTTGGTGTAAAAAGCATTGAAAGAAGGAATATTGCAGTTTGTTGAGAAGCCAAAGGCTTCAATATAAGTGGATGTAGATCCACTCCAGACCGAAGATGAATAATATGATGAGCCTATCGAGACCTTATGGTGGAAGATACTGATGGCTTCGACATGGATGTCAAGAAATCTAAATAGATTCCTGCAGTTGCTGATGAAGAATACAACGGTGTACCCCTAGGTTGAAGAGGGATTGATTGACATCTTGGAGTGTTGCAAGATGAGCGACATTAAAAGAATGTTATTCCCTAGGTGTACCGTTGTTTTTGACGAGGAGGTAGCAAAAAAGCTTGAAGACACCAGAATGCGCAATCCCAAGAAGAGAAAGGGAGGAACTTCGACTGCTAGTTTCACTTTCAAAAAATGAGGTGTTCCTTGCAAAACGAAGAATTCAGAAGGTTGTTTTAATAGCCTCATTAAAGGACATATTGTCCTCCAGCCAATATATTGTAGCGGGAAAACTTGTGAGTGTAAGCCATTGATTAAATTAACTCAAAATGCAAGATTCGTCATCGCACTTTTATTTTTATCCAAAAAGGAAAGGAAAAATAGCAAACAAAACCAAAGAGTTCTAAACAAGAACAAATAAACAGAGACTGGGTAAGGGGGTGGTTACGCAATGGGAAGGTGTTAACACTCAAAACGTCTATAGTACTCTATAGGATCTCTTTGAAATATCTACGCTTTTTGGTTTGAAAATGTTTTGTTTAAAAAAAGATTGGGGAGGTGATAAGAGAATTATTTTGTACGATTTTTGTGTTAGGAAAGACTTATCCCCTCATGCCTACGTACCAAAAAAGTGCAATATAAGATTAAAACCTCGTAATTCATGGTACAAATAACAAAAATGGTTTGTTTTGATTGATTTTTAAACGTAAAGAGAAGTCTTCATTTTAAGGAGAAATCTACGACTAGTCGCCCACAAGTATAATACAACATTTGCATCACCTAAAGATGGAGGATTTTGCTTGGATTAAAATCAACAAGTCTATCACTCAACATCTAAGTGGAAAATGTCAAAATCTTAAATACTATGGGGAATAGGAGAATTACATCTCAACTATGAAAATGACTCATGTCTAAACTGTATGAAAAAATTTTAAAATGAAAAAGTGCACAAAAGCACAAAAGGTTTTGATGAGTTTATTTTTTTTATGCCTTTTTGAAATTGGTCAAAGTATGATCAACATTGATTGAAATTTATTTAAAGAAAACAAAGTTTGAAAATCACTCGACAAAAGTCAAAGTTTTATCATGAAAGTGGTTTTAAGATCGAAAACAAGAAGTTTTTGAAAAAAGGAGAAGATTTTGAAAATTTAAGAAGGGAGGAGATGAAGTGACTACTCTAGAAAGTAAAATAAAAGTTAGAGATAAGAAGGATCTAACCAAATTTTAGCACACTCAATAGCAAGCCAAATAAGATTTCCATCTATCTTAAAGCATACGCAAATGAGCAAGCCAAATAAAGGCAAAGATCCATAATACTCAAGCATAGGGAAAGAGACTTAATTCTAAGTCCAAGGGTCCAAGAATAGTCCAAGAAGTCCAAGGTCTATGAATATTCCAAGAGCATAACCACAAACTTAAGAGCACCAAGTTTTTTAGAGGTTTAATCCTTTATTAGTGTTTTGAACAAGATATGGTCCAAGTAGACAAAAGAAAAATGCCGGAAACATAAACGTGTTTCCCACGGACAAAGGAAAAATAACAGAAGCATAAACAATAATATGATATGAAATGATAATAATGGAGCATAAAAAATAAAAGAGAGATAAGGAATAACAAGGAAACATAAACAAAATTAGTACAATAATATTGTTAGTGAGTTAGTGATTAGTTGTTAGAACAAATGATCAACAATGGTTAACTCGTGCACTTAGGCCAAAGTTAATGAAGACTCATTAGAGGATTGATAAAATTAAAGCCTCATAACAACAAGTTTCATAAGTAATGGAAATAAGAAAAATAATCAACCATACTTGGACTTTCAAACATAAGTTTGAGCCATGAATAATCATTTTCCGATTACGGGACAATATAGCGCTATGTTAAGCAATCGTAATCGGCTTTATGTAGAAACCATGAGTATCTGAGGCCTGTCAATAAAAATGTTAGTTCTAATGCATGCTAGAGAAGTGATATGTATATCACTCTCCGAAAGTAATACCACACGAAAAGAAAAATGGTAATGATCACATCTTCATCAAGAATTTGAAATAAGTTCAAACGATATCAAATATTTTCATTAATTAAAAGAAAAAAGAGAAGAGGAGAGGGAATTCCAAATTGGATTACAATTTCAAAGTCATTTCATCTTTAAGTTCATCCACTCATCTTGGTGGATTAAAGCACTAAACATATCATTAACACAAAGTACCTAAAATAAATTGAATAATTCACTTTAAAGATAGATTTGAATTAGTGAATGTTTATCCAACTTCATCTACACCCTAAGTCCAATGAATTTAAAGAGGAAAATGACTCTTAAAAGTGTATTCCACGGAAATAACCAAAAGGAAATGGAAGAAGAAGAAGGAAGAACCAAAACAGTCCGAAAACAAAGCCAAAAATCCAAAATCAACACTATGTAATCGATTACCACCAGGAGGGTAATCGATTACACCGGCTAAAACAACAACAAAACAAGTTATAAATGAGCAAAAACTTGATCAATCATTTCATCAAACACCTCATGAACAAGGATGCAATTTAGCACGAAAATTCAAGTAATATAATAGCAAACAACACCAACAGAACATAATTTGCAAGATCCAAAGATCAAAAACAAGAATCATGAATAGATCACATTGTGAAAGATGTATCAAAAGGAACAATGGTGGATCAAGAAATTACAACTTCAAATATGAAAATTCTTCAAATCAACTCCACAAACCACACTCCAAAGCCTTGAACTACTAAAATTGATGATGAAAAGTGAATGGATGAAGGTTTAGCTCAAAGATTAGTAAGTTCTAGTGATGAACTTAATAAATTTCAAAGGAAGAAAGAGTTTTGGAGAAATTGGTAATTCGAGAAAATTCAGAGTCAAGAAGGAATTTGACAAGGTGATTTTGGCTATCAAAAGCTTTTGAAATGAGAGAAATGAAGTCTCTATTTATAGGAGTTAGGCTTGGAAAATTTGGTGGATTGGAATTTGGTTTGGAATCAAAATAAGGCTTGGAATTTGAATTTGGAGGGGAATTCAATATCAAATGGTAATTAGTGAAGGTGTATGGTGGGAATTAGTTATGATGAGGTAAGGGAATTAAAATGAAGTGATCTAGAATATTCTCATGATAAAATATTTGAATTTGGTGCCAAAATGCTGCAGAATTTGAAATTGGCCAATTTTCATAAAATACACACAGGGTAATTGATTAACCTAATACTGGTAATCGGTTACCACAGGAAAAAATGGTAAAAATTTTCCTTTTTGATGTGATGTTTTGCCTTTGACTCGATTCTTTTTACTTGTCAAAGAAGGCATGGAAATAAACACATAAACCTTGGAGTCTTTTAAAAGTCAATCAAATCCTGGGAGACTCTTGATCAGATGATTTTGAATTGTTTTGCAAATCAACTTTGAATTTTTCCAGATGAAATTTGTTCGAGCTGAGGGACTAATATTTGATATCTTTGCTCCAAATCCTTCCTGAAAAAGTTAGTAAAGGAAAAACAAACTTTTTTTTTTGGATTTTGAACAATGATTAGTATAAATAAAAACAAATATCAAACAAACAAGAAAACAAGGGTGCCCGATGATCTCTCAAGAACAAACTTGCAGAGGAAGGCAAGAGAACCAAACCTTGCAATCTTGTTTGTGGAATGAGATGTAAATGATATGTGGGATCTTAGGGGTAAAAATTAGGGTATTACAGTTGCCCCTATTTAAGTTTCTTTTATTCGGAGATATGAAGATTGACATCTTTGTATCGACCAGATAGAAGAGACTTAAATACAACAAATAAACCCAATTTTTGGCCCTAAGAGGCCATAAAATGATATGATTATGCTAATGATATGCAGCCACAAAACCTCTATGGGGAAAACAAGTCACAGGAGACAAACAGACTACTGGGGAGCAAAAGAAGAAAAGAGACTCTGCAGGGGAAGACAAAAGAGTAAGATTCTATTCCGATAAAGGAAAGGAATCAACTCAACTAGGGAAGAGATACCAACTGTCGATTACTAGGAGAAGATACTCAATCCGAAGAGATGAGGGAAAATGCTTTCTAGTGGTTATTGAGTAGAAAATAAGGGTAATAAATACAAAATAATTATCATCTACCAGTTACTGGGTAGAAAAACAAAGAGATGTAATACTTATTACCAGTTACTGGGTAAAAAGTAATCAACTTGACGAGAGATAATCAACTACCTGTTACTGGGCAGGAAATGAAATACGGCTAACTACTGATTACTGAGTAGTTTGGCAAGAGTAATAAACTTGAAGGAAAAGGTTACCAACTATCGGTTATAGGATAGGGTAAACTAAATATCAACTACCTATTACTGGGCAGGAAAAGGAATATTACCACAAGGAAAAATTACCGACTACCGGTTACTGGATAAAAAAATAACGTTAACTAACCAAAAGAGAGAGAGAGAAATGTTACCTGCTACTTGTTACTGGGTAGAAAAATAAAGGCAACAAGCTCGGGAGAAAGCATTTGAACAAAATCTTCTAACAAATTCCACTTGGAGAACATACTGCTGAGGTCCACTGTGGGGATTTCAAAAGATACCAATTGGAGGAGTCTACTGCCGAGACTTAGGATCTCATTCGGGAATACCTTTTTCCAAGATTTTATTGAGAAATATGCCAACCATCAAAATTTACTAGGGGAATCTGCTGCCGAGATTAGCCAAGAAATCTACTGCCAAGATTCTGAAAAGAAACAACTATCTGTCAAAGTTTAAAGAAACATAAAAGTTAACCAGAAAGTCTACTACCAATATCTTGGAAAGAAACATCTTCCGCTGAAGTCTGCTGGAAATTTACTGTCGAGATTAACTAGAGAATTTACAAACAAAACACCTTCTTCCTAGGTTTTTTTTTGCTGGAAAATCTTTTGCCGAGATTTAACCAAGGATTCTACTGCCGAGATCCTAAAATTAAAATACCTTATTTCAAAGTCAACTGGAAATCTTCTGCCGAGATTTTCCAGGAAATAAAAAGAAACACCTTCTGCCAAAGTTTGTTGTAATCCTTCTTTTTTTTTGTAATTATCCGAGAAATCTACTACCGAGATTCTTGGAAGGAAAATACCTTCTGTCGAGGTTTGTTGAAAATTCCATTTCAAAATTCACCAGAGAATCTACTGTCGAGATTAACCGAAGAATCTGAAATACAGTCACCTTCTACCGAGGTTTGATGGAGATAAAAACCATTTGATGGGATAAATTAATAGAGTCGCAACATGCTTCTCAAATGAAAGATGCCACTTGAAGTCACGCAATAGATTTCATGAGAGTGTTGCAACAACACTGTTGCGAAAACAAAGTCTTCATCTTCTGATGGTAATTATAAACAAATCATCTATTGAGGAATACAAAATCCCCAAGGGTGAAAAATAAATGCACTCCCAACCATCTAGGTTGTATAGCCTAGAGAGTTTCAAAGTAGTCACTGTCAGGGACCAAAGTTCAATCTAGGAACAAACTAGAGAGAAAGGGTCAAACAAGACTCGTCCCAAGGAGGAAATATCTCAATTGGGGATCAATTCCATCCAGATAAAAGCTGGGGAGGAAAGCTAAAATAAACATCTTCCACGAGGCATAAACTCAGTAGGGAATTAGAAGGAATAGGCATTTTCTGCTTAGGGTCGATACTCTAATGGAGAGAGGACACACGCACTCCGCAAGGATAACAACACTAGAGAACAAGGAAGCACCAACAAAAATGCAAGATGCATAATAAAACAAAAACATACTATGCTCAACAAAAATGAATGTGCATGCAATGCATATGCGTATGAATATGCTAACAAAATAGACAAAAAGGATAAACAGAGGGTGAACAACATATTACAACAGCACTGAATACTCGACTAATCTTAGCAAAATGGAGATATCACTAGATATCTTGCTAGGGATTTAATTGAAGAAATCCTGCAAGAGATAAGAAAAATCCATCAAAGGAAAATAAATCCTACTACAAGACTCAAATACCTCTTGGGGAGAGAAAGATACTACTTAGGGGGAAAACCCAAAGATCAATCTTCAATAATCAACAATCCACAAAGGGAATAATAACATGAAATTTTCTTTGAGGATGGAAGATAAACTGTTGGGGAACATCAACCCAAATCTTCTTGACCCATCCTAGGGATAAGAATAAAAATCAATCGAAATCCGCTTCAAAAGGGATGGAGAAATCTGCTACAGAAAATAATGGATCCGCTGGAGGCTTGTAGTCATGTCAACAGTTAAATAAACTCCATTGGGGAAAACACGACTCTTCTGGGGATACAAGAAAGAACTCTGAGGACTAGCCAACTCTGAGAGAAACATTTTGGACTTGTCGGGGAAACTAAGAAGTTAACATCATAGCAAAAAGTCATGTTGTGGGGAATTTTAAATCAATAATCAACACAGGTGAGAAAAAACTCGACAGGTGATTGCTATATCAACACTTCTTAGAAGGTAAAAACATTGTTCTCTGCTTGGGAAATATCCAAAGTAAATATGCATAACTGATAGACCTAAAATATACTGTTTATTTGACTCGATTCGCATGCGTTATTTAGGATTTTATTTCTGTTTTCTTGTATTAAGCCTCCGTTTTGTCTCTTTTTCAGGATTTTATATTTTTAGAGCTACTCAAGAAGAAATGAAGATAAACAAACAAAAAGACAAGCTTTTTAGGAAATTGTACACATGGCACTCACCATGGCGGGCGCCATAGGAGAAGCCATGAGTGCGATAAGAGACCAACTTCTGACAACTGCCGCGTCTCCCACTTCTTTCCACCCTAGTACACATGGCAGGTGCCATGAGGGCATGGCGGGTGCCATGAGGGCATGGCAGGCGCCACCCTTGTATTCTATTTTCCCTCCCAAAAGAAGTTGGGGGGCATTCCAGTCTTTCCCTGTACTTTCCTAGCATTATAAATAGAAGAGTTCTGTCTCATTTCTAAGCATCCAAGCTTAGTTACAGAACTCAAGCCACAAATTTACATCTGTTGTAAAGTGATAAACTGCTCACATCGGGTAGTTATCACATTGTCTAATCGAGTCTGTAATCGGGTTTGGAGCACTTTGGTAGAAGTTAATCCTGCCGCCATTTTATTTGAGTCTTTTACTTCCAGTTGTATCAAGATTTAAAACCTCCCGTTTGAAGCAGGTTTCTATTTATTTTTCGCTTTTATTTATCTACATTTATTTCCTGCACTTTATTTATCGACCTTTATTTAGCGCACTTTATCTATCTCGCACTTTATTTACCGCCCTTATTTATCACACTTTATTTACCATGTCTATTTACATTTCCATGTCCGGCTAAATCTTAGAGGTTAGGATGTGAGGATCATAATTAAAAGTGGTATTCCATACGGTTATTGATAGAATCACTTAGGGGTTATTCTGACTTTTAATACATATTTTCTGCACTTAAAATCTGTTGGGTAAGATCGAAAGCCGTCCAACCTTTAGATAAACTTGGTTAGTCTTAACTGTTCAAAGGAAGCGAAAGCGCTTAGTCCAGTTAAGTAGGAATTTTAAATGCTTAAGAAAATCGATTTTAAAACTATTTTCGGACGTGTTTATGGATTTAAAGACCGGTTCACAAGAACCTCTTTTTGTTAGAAATTCCAGGTCAAAATACTTTTCAACTAAGTCAAGAAACTATATTTCTTAAAAATAGATTTAATCACTCTAACGCAATGCGCGCCTTTTTATAAGTGACAATAAGAGGGATCGATTAGGGGATAAACTCGGTTCTGAATATGTGAAAGCGAAAATTCCTATTAAATTAGTTCTTTTCATGAGTAGAAAACATTTCCCCATAAGACATTCTATTTATATGCATTTGCAATACTACCTAGCTATGTGAATTACATCCAAGCCTGTTGTTTTAATATTGAATTTATTTTTGCACTTTACTTTTATTTCGCACAACCCAATTCCTAATTGACTTGCCTTAGATAAACACTGTAACAACAGTAGTCAATAGATTGACGTTTGGTCTCTGTGGGATCGATAATCTTTTATATTACTCTAATGCTATTCGTGCACTTGCGAATCACAACATCAAGTTTTTGGCGCCGTTGCCAGGGACCAATTATGTCAAAATTTCGTACCCTGTCGTTACACCGTCTAGACTAAGGTTTTATGTACTGGTCGATGCGAAGAACTATCAACACCGGTAATCTTATAGATCCTTTAGAGGAACCTAAACGTTATACTCATGCACGTCTCTTATTTCGTAGAATTAAGAAAGCCATGGACGAAGACCGTAACCAAAGACCCCTAAAGGATTTCGGCCAACCATCTAATGACAAACCTAGTTCTAGTATTGTGAACCCAAATATCCCTGCTCACAATTTTGAACTAAAACCCTCCTTATTACAATTTGTACAACAAAACCAATTCGCAGGTCTCCCTGTAAGAGCACAGATTGTGTCTCAGTAATATCTCTATGTTTTGATGATAACATTAATGATAATTTGTATACAAGAATTATACTCTCTAAATTTGTTCTAAACTGTTTTCTACAGGCACAAAAGATTTTAATCTTAAAGAGCAAATTTGATGTGAACAATGAATTCTGAATGGCTCAAGAGCATCTGAAGATTAGAAGAATCTGAAGTATAAGAGCTTAGTTATCAAGATTCTGAAGATACAACACGCTGCATGTATTATCAAGAATCTGAATAAGAGAAGACTCTGAGTGAAGAGACTCTGAATGAGAGAAGACTCTGATCTGAGTGAAGACTCTGATCTAAGAGCATGTTACGCTTCAAGCACACAGCTGCACCAGACTCTGATTCATCAACATCTGAAGAACATATTAGGCTCTGAAGTTTCCAGAAGGTTCTGAAGACTGAAGACTCTGATATTGATTGTTGATCTGAATTATTTGAAGAAGAATATTTTAATATATCCGTTGGAATATGCCAGCAAATCTTTCCTTAATTGGGATAGACAAAATTCTCTGCAAAGAAGATTATTCCTCTGGTACATTCCTGATATAGTTAAATCACAGCTCAGCAGACAATTGCTACACCCACATTTTGTGCGCCGTCTCTCTGCTGTAATAGTACAAAGGACAGTACTATTTTGATATTGGAAATATTTTCTCTAACGGTAAAATATTCTCTCCAATATTCAAGTGGCTATATAAAGGACATCATAGCTCATTCTTCAAGTGCCAAAAAATTACAACAATATTGACAAGAACTCTCTCACGCTAAAAGCTTTCATATTCTTCACTGTTCATACATTGTTCTAAACTTAGAGAAATAACACAGTTGTGTTTATAGCTTTCATAGAAGCAATTCTTACTCTTTCATTGTATTACATTAATTTGTAAAGAAAGTTTTCCTTAAGAGGATCTAGGTTAGATCAGTAGCTCTTAAGAAGACTAAGAACAGTTGTTCTTAGGTGTGCTATTTGTAATCAGTTGATTTGAATAGTGGATTAAGTCCTTGTTGAGAAAGGCAAATCACTCTTGAAAAGGGTGGACTGGAGTAGTTGAGTTCAACGAACCAGGATAAAAATACTTGTGTTTTTATCTTTGATTATTTTCTGTCATACTTATTCAACCCCCCCCTTCTAAGTATTTTCTCACCTTCAGTTGGCATCAGAGCTCCGGTTCTGAGTGTGCATTCGCTTAACCGTGACAGATAAAGATCCAGTGAGAAAAATACTCTGTTATTTATTTGGTTGCTAATATGGGTGATATTCCTACATCAAGCAACAAATATGAAGGAGACAGAATCAGCACCAAACCTCCAATGTTTGATGGAGAAAAATTTGATTATTGGAAGGATAGACTTGAAAGTTTTTTCTTGGGGTATGATGCTGATCTCTGGGACTTAGTCATTGATGGGTATGAACATCCTACTAAGGATGGCAAAAAGATTGATAGAAAATCAATGACTGAGGAGCAGAAGAAAGAATTCAAGAATCATCACAAAGCCAGAACCATACTTCTGAATGCAATCTCTCATACAGAGTATGAAAAGATTACCAACAGAGAAACTGCTCATGATATGTTTGAGTCTCTCAAAATGACTCATGAGGGAAATTCTCAGGTGAAAGAAACAAAGGCTCTGGCGCTGATACAGAAGTATGAAGCGTTCAAAATGGAAGAATCTGAGAACATTGAGACTATGTTTTCCAGATTTCAGATTCTAACAGCTGGGTTGAAAGTTCTGGACAAGGGCTACTCAACATCTGATCATGTCAAGAAAATCATCAGAAGTCTTCCTACCAGATGGAGACCTATGGTGACTGCATTGAAGCTGGCCAAGGATCTGAACAAAATCTCACTAGAAGAACTCATCAGTTCTTTGAGAAGTCATGAGATTGAGCTGGAGGAAGATGAACCCCAGAAGAAAGATAAAGGTAAATCCTTAGCTTTTAAATCTAACAAATCTGTTAAAGCCTTGCAGGTTAATGAAGAAAGCTCTGAGGAATCTTCTTCTGAAGAGGAAGATGAACTTTCTATGCTGTCCAGAAGGATCAACAAACTCTGGAAGCACAAAGGGAAGAAGTTCAACAACTTCAGAAGATCTGATCAAAAGAAAGAATCTTCTGGACACAGAAGATCTGGCAAGAAAGAGATCACTTGTTTTGAATGTAAAGAACCTGGACACTACAAGAGTGAATGTCCCAAACTTCAAAAGGAAAAACCCAAAAGGAAGTTTGACAAAAAGAAAAAGGTTCTGATGGCTACATGGGATGACTCAGATGAATCTGAATCATCTTCTGAATCTGAGGAAGAATGTGCAAATGTTGCGCTGATGGCCAACACAGATGATCAAGATGAAGGAACGTCATCATCTGAATCTGAGTCAGAATCAGACTCTGACTCTGAAGAGGTATTTTCTGAACTCTCCAGAGCTGAACTTGTTGAAAGTTTATCTGACATGATGGAAAGCTACAGCAAGATTAAACTCAAATACAAGAAGCTGAAAAGCAATCTTGAATCTGAGATTAATCTTCTGAGAACAGAACTTGTTGAGCAGAAAGAGATAAATTTAAAACTCAAAAATGATTTAGAAACAACTCAACAAGAATCTGATACTGAAACAGAGTCCAGTGAAAATATTTTAGAAAAATATGACTCCAGTTTTAGAAGATTTCTCACTAAAAGCATAGACAGAAGCAAAATGGCTTCTATGATCTATGGTGTTAGTGGGAACAACAGAAGAGGCATTGGATGTGAATCCTCCTCTGGAAGCAATCCAAAGTCTGTTGATAAACTCTTCATCAAGAAGACTCCTTTGTATTCTCATTTCAAGTTTGGTCATCTGAATGATATTAAACATACAAGCTCTGAAAAGAGTACTTATGTGTTTAAGCCAAGGGTTAGCCAGAATAAACACTATGTTGAAAAACAGAAGTTTAGGCAAAACCGCAGAACATCTAACCCCAAAGGACCCAAAAAGATCTGGGTACCTAAAAGCAAAATAATACCTGTTGCAGATATCCTTAGCAGCAAAATCCAGACACCAATCATGGTACCTGGACTCTGGATGCTCGCGACATATGACGGGCGAAAGGTCTATGTTCCAAAGCCTGGAACTTAGATCTGGAGGGGACGTGAAATTTGGAGGGAACCAGAGGGGCAAGATCATTGGCTCTGGTACGATAGGTAATGGTAACCTACCCTCTATTTCTAATGTTCTGTTAGTAGAAGGATTGAAACATAATCTATTGTCCATAAGTCAATTAAGTGACAATGGTTATGATATCATCTTTAATCAAAAATGTTGCAAAGCTGTTTGTCAAAAGAATGGCTCAACCTTATTCAGTGGAAAGAGGAAAAACAACATTTACAAAATTAACCTTTCAGAACTTAAAGTTCAAAATGTAAAATGCCTTTTATCTGTGAATGATGAGCAATGGGTCTGGCATAGAAGATTGGGACATATTAATATGAGACGTATATCTCAGATTAATAAACTCAATCTGGTCAGAGGACTCCCTAATCTGAAGTTCAATTCAGATGCTCTGTGTGGCGCATGTCAAAAGGGTAAATTTTCAAAATCCCATTTTAAACCAAAAAATGTTGTTTCCACCTCTAGACCATTGGAATTACTTCACATTGATCTGTTTGGACCAGTGAAAACTGCATCCATCAGAGGCAAGAAGTATGGGTTAGTCATTGTAGATGACTACAGCAGATGGACATGGGTAAAGTTTCTAAAACACAAGGATGAGTCTCATTCTGTGTTCATTGACTTCCGCAATCAAGTCCAGACTGAAAAAGAATGCAAAATTATTAAAGTCAGAAGTGATCATGGTGGCGAATTTGAAAACAAATATTTTGAAAAATATTTTTCTGAAAAGGGAATTGCACATGATTTCTCCTGTCCTAGAACTCCACAACAAAATGGAGTTGTAGAGAGGAAAAATAGAACATTGCAAGAAATGGCCAGAACCATGATCAACGAGACAAATCTGGCAAAACATTTTTGGGCAGAAGCAATAAATACAGCATGTTATATTCAGAACAGAGTGTCTGTAAGACCTCTTCTGGAAAAGACTCCCTATGAATTGTGGAGAAACAGAAAGCCCAACATTGCTTATTTTCATCCATTTGGATGTATTTGTTATATGCTTAACACTAAAGATCATCTAAACAAGTTTGATTCCAAAGCACAGAAGTGTTTCATGCTTGGTTATTCTGAACGCTCTAAAGGCTACAGAGTATTCAATACTGAAACACAGATTGTGGAAGAATCTATTCATGTTAGATTTGATGATAAGCTTGGCTCTGAAAAGCCAAAGCAAGTTGAAAGTTTTGCAGATAGAGAAGTTATTCTCACAGACTCTGAAGGCTCAGAGGCAAACAAGACTAAAGACAAAGACTCTGAAGAAAATCCAGATGCTACACCTTTAACTTCCCAACTTGACAATCTGCATATTTCTGAAAGACCAACAGTCAGAGGATCTTCTTCCAGAATGAAAGCTTCTCATCCAGAGGATGTGATAATTGGAAAGAAAGATGATCCAATAAGGACAAGAGCATTTCTCAGAACTTCTGAATCTTCCTTCTGTGGCTTAGTGTCAATTATAGAACCTTCATCTGTTGATGAGGCTCTGGAAGATAATGAATGGATTTTAGCTATGCAAGAGGAGCTGAATCAATTCACAAGGAATGAAGTCTGGGATCTGGTTCCAAGACCTAAAGGTTTCAATGTTATTGGAACAAAATGGGTTTTCAGAAATAAACTGAATGAAAAAGGAGAAGTTGAAAGGAACAAAGCAAGACTGGTTGCTCAAGGCTACAGTCAACAAGAAGGCATAGACTACACAGAAACATATGCTCCTGTTGCAAGGTTAGAGTCTATACGCTTGCTTATTTCATTTGCTGCACAACATAACATCACTCTTTATCAGATGGATGTTAAAAGTGCTTTTCTTAATGGAATTATAGAAGAGGAAGTGTATGTCCACCAACCTCCTGGTTTTGAAAATGAAAATTTTCCAGATCATGTTTACAAACTAAAAAAATCTCTTTATGGACTAAAACAAGCTCCCAGAGCTTGGTATGAGAGGTTGAGTAATTTTCTTCTTAAGAAGGATTTCATCAGAGGAAAAGTGGATACCACACTATTTTGTAAAACCATTAAGAAAGATTTGTTGATTTGTCAAATTTATGTAGATGATATTATTTTTGGATCAACAAATATTATGCTTGGAAAGGAGTTTGCTAAATGTATGCAGGAAGAATTTGAGATGAGCATGATGGGAGAACTGAAATTCTTTCTGGGAATCCAAGTAAATCAGACTCCAGAGTGCACCTACATACATCAGACGAAGTATGTTAAAGAGCTTCTGAAGAAGTTTAACATGCTGGATAGCAAAATGGCAAAGACTCCAATGCATCCTACAAGCACTCTAGGTAAGGAAGAGGTAAGTAAGAAGGTAGATCAGAAACTCTACAGAGGTATGATAGGATCTCTTCTTTATTTGACTGCTTCTAGACCAGACATTCTGTTTAGTGTTTGTTTATGTGCTAGATTCCAATCAGATCCTAGAGAATCACACTTAACTGCTGTTAAGAGGATTCTAAGGTATCTGAAAGGTACTGCTAATGTTGGTTTGTGTTACAGAAGATCTGACAAATATTCACTAGTTGGATTCTGTGATGCTGACTATGCTGGAGATAGAGTTGAGCGCAAAAGTACTTCTGGAAGCTGTCAGTTTCTTGGAAGTCATCTGATCTCATGGTACAGCAAGAAGCAACCAACAATTGCACTATCAACCACAGAGGCAGAATACATTGCTGCTGCTGGGTGTTCCACTCAGATGCTCTGGATGAAGAGTCAACTAGAAGATTATCAAATCTATGAGAGTAATCTTTCTATCTTCTGTGACAATACTTCAGCTATATGTTTATCCAAAAATCCAATTTTACACTCTAAGGCTAAACATATAGAGATTAAACATCACTTCATCAGAGACTATGTTCAGAAGGGTGTAATAAATTTAGCCTTTGTTGATACAGATCATCAATGGGCAGATATTTTCACAAAACCCCTTGCTGAAGATAGGTTTAAGTTTATTCTGAAAAATATTTGTATGGATTTTTGTCCAGAGTAATATTTCTCAGAGTCTACTTCTCAGATGCTAAGTGTTTAACACTCTGAAGTATTTCATCTGTTTTGCTTATTTAATTTATCTGTGATTTATTTTTGTGTGAAACTCTGTACTGACCATCTCAGAGGATCTGAAAGTTGAAAACGTTTCATTTCTTAAGAGTTACAGAATCACATGCAAAGCAAACACGTGTCACTCAGAATCTGAAAAGATGGAGTACACCTACTGACTATGACGTTTAAGGTATTGCTTTGAAAATCTCAATCTGTCTTGATTTTCCCCCCAAATGTCATATCATAATTAAAAATGATTACTTTTCATTAAATGCAAACGTGCGTATGTGTCCTATGTATGTCTGTTGTGTTTCCCATGCGTGTTTTATTTTTCTATATAAACCACTCTCACAACACATTCACACTTTTCACATTCTCAACACATATGCGCTTTTGTCTGTTGTTCTCTCTCTTCTCAAACCCTAAACGAACCCAGAAACCGTCATCTCCTTCTTCTTCATCAACAATGGCATCCACATCAAAAGCAGTTACTACCAAAGATTCTACCACTATCATTGAACCAGTACGCACTCTTCTGACTCCTGTTGATTCTCTAGAAGTGTTATGTGAAAGTTTCGTGGATTTGGAAGACCTTGCTGATAATGGGTTTGATCTGATTCCTTCGATCAAAGAACAAGGTTGGGACGGTTACTTTGATAGACTGATGGGTCCTGTGTATCCAAAGTTAGTGAAGGAGTTTTGGATCCATGCATTCGCTACTCCAAAGTTCGTTCATTCTTCTGTGCTGGGTAAGAAGATTGTTATCACTGAAAATCTGATCAGGAAACTTATAGGTTTCAAGGCAACTGATGGAGTAACCTCTCTATCTTCTGCGCGTGAAGACCTGAAGGATGTTTGTCAAGAAATCTGCACTACTGGTGAACCTTGTAAGAAGGTTAAGTTTTTGAAACCCACTTACAAGATTTGGGCTAAGATTTTCTTGAACACCATTTTTCACAGACCCTCCTCAAACTCATCTGACTATGTTAATGCTGAACAACTTTACTTCATGTACTGTTTGCATCAAAACATTCAGATTGATCTTCCTTATCTGTTGTTCAATCATCTGGTATCTCATGTCAAGGAAACAAGGGAAACAGCAAGAGATAAAACTGGAAAAGTCAGATCATGGATTCCTATGGGAAGACTGATTTCAGATATTCTGGTAGAAAACCAACTTGTGGCGCATCTGCAAGAGGCTGGGCTGACAGAAGATCTGAACTTTATCATTGGCTCTGAGATAAATGGCTTAACTCTGAGAAGGATGAAATTGGTTGAAGATTTATCTGAGAAACCAAGGAAAACTAACTCTGAAGAGGTTAGGGGGAGAAGGATTCCTGTTGAGGACTTTCCTCTATTTACCTCAGATGAACCCAGAGAGCTAATAGCTGAGTATGTTGCTTGCTGCATCAGAGATGGTGTTGAGATCCCTGCAAATCTTGTGCAGAAGGAAGGCCAAGTTCTTCCTGATCAGACAAGGGAAAGAAGACGCAAGAGAAAAGCTGATAAAGAAGGTCATCAGAAGAAAAGAAAGCATTCAGATGCTGAGAAGAAGAAGAAAAGAAAGAAGCTGAAGAAGGTTCAACAAAATCCTCCTGCAGCAACTTTTGAAGAGATAAGAGATACTCTGAAACAGGTATTTAACACTGATTCTAATCCTGTTCATCATTCTGCTACCACACCATCTGACTCACCCCTCATATTTAAAAGATCTAGACCATCTGAGACTCATACACCACAACCAACAATCATTCAAACACCACAATCCAAACAAACTCAACAAACAACACCACAACCTCAAAACCCCATCCCAGAATCTACAATTCCAGAGGATGTTCACCCTGAACACTCTGACCAACCTGAAAATCCCATTGATCCTAATGAGATTTTAGATATTACACCCTTAAACCGTTCTATCATTTTATCTTCAACTTCTGAAAAATCTAACCAATCTGATACATCATCTGATGATGAATCATCTGGTTTCATTAATGAATGTTTGAATGATCTCAAACAACCTCGTACTGAGAGTGTTTGGAAACAACTTTTTAAATCTCCCACCTCTGATCATCCACCTTCTCCACAAAATTCCCCCACTCAAACTCTCAATCCACAACATCTTGAAATCCAATCCACTCCACAACCAACATCTGAACCACAACCAACATCTGAACCACAACCATCATCTGAACCAACCAACCAACAAACTTCTGAACCACAAATTAACCAACAAACATCTGAACCTCAAACATCTGAACATCCATCTCCACAACCACAACCTCAACCTTCTAAACAAACACCACAAACACAACCAACCCAACCCAGAATTCCTGATGAAGCAGAATTGGGATCAAGTGTTTATACTATGTTAAGAAATTTTGACAAGGATAATGTCTCAGACTTTGCTGACATTATGGATGTGTGCATGACCACTATGGATAAAGAGGCTGCTAATGCTGTCTGGAAGAAATATCTTTACAGACTGAATAGGGAGGCTTTGAAAATCAGGACTCAATGTCTTAGATTATCAAAAGTAAGGTTTGCTGCTTATCAGAAAAGGATTAAGAAAAACCCTCCTCCTATTCTTCTTCTAGAAGCTCCTCCACCTCCAGAAATTCCTGCACCCAATGTCACTCAGATTGTTTCAGAATCCACTGTTCCAGAATCTTCTATTTCAGTATCTACAGATCTTCAGAAGGATGTCAAGGAACTAAAGGACTTCATGGTTGATCAAAAGAAGACAAATGAAGAAATGAAAACTTGGATGGCTAAGCAAGATGAGAATTCAGAGAGGATTACAGCACTGCTGCAACTCATCGCTTCTCAACAAGCCTCATCTGCCAAACCTTCTTAATGCTTTTGCACAAGTTTTTCATGCTTTGTTTTGTTTTTGATTGTCTTCTGATATGTTTTGTTTGCTTCTATCTGAATCTGGATGTTATCTTAATGAAAATGATCTTTTGCTTATCTGGATATGTGTTTCTTCTGCATCTTTACTGTCTTTTAAAAAATCTTTTTGATTATGACAAAAAGGGGGAGAAACAAAATAGAATCCGATTGTTCAAATCTATAAGCAATTATCTGAACTAAGTCAGACATGTTACTAACATTCTTTGAATCTAATCAGAATCTGACAAATTTATCTAACCAGACTCTGACAAATTTCATTGAAGTTTTTCCTGAGATCTATCTTTTCAGAACCTGATCAAAAATAGCTAAATCTGAGTAAACCAGACTCTGATATCTAAAGACCAGACTCTGATATCTAACCTTGAGTACTATGATCTGAAAGATAACTCAAGACAGGAAATGGCAAGATAAACAACCAAGTGTTCTGAAGTTGTTCATCTGGCATCAAGCTTTAATATGGCATCAAGCTTTGGCATCAAGCTTTGACTCTAGAAGTCAAACATATATCAACCAGGATTTGTCAACCAGGCTTCAATCAGGATGTTAATCAGGCTCTGAACCCAAAATGCAATCAGGCTCTGAATCTGAAATGAAATCAGGCTCTGAATCTGAAATATACTCAACCAGAAAGGGAAGTATCTAATTCCATTAGAGTATTCATTTCAGGGGGAGATTGTTAATCTCAGGGGGAGTAATTTTAATTCATTTTTATTGAACAAATTGCTCATGTTTTGTCATCATCAAAAAGGGGGAGATTGTAAGAGCACAGATTGTGTCTCAGTAATATCTCTATGTTTTGATGATAACATTAATGATAATTTGTATACAAGAATTATACTCTCTAAATTTGTTCTAAACTGTTTTCTACAGGCACAAAAGATTTTAATCTTAAAGAGCAAATTTGATGTGAACAATGAATTCTGAATGGCTCAAGAGCATCTGAAGATTAGAAGAATCTGAAGTATAAGAGCTTAGTTATCAAGATTCTGAAGATACAACACGCTGCATGTATTATCAAGAATCTGAATAAGAGAAGACTCTGAGTGAAGAGACTCTGAATGAGAGAAGACTCTGATCTGAGTGAAGACTCTGATCTAAGAGCATGTTACGCTTCAAGCACACAGCTGCACCAGACTCTGATTCATCAACATCTGAAGAACATATTAGGCTCTGAAGTTTCCAGAAGGTTCTGAAGACTGAAGACTCTGATATTGATTGTTGATCTGAATTATTTGAAGAAGAATATTTTAATATATCCGTTGGAATATGCCAGCAAATCTTTCCTTAATTGGGATAGACAAAATTCTCTGCAAAGAAGATTATTCCTCTGGTACATTCCTGATATAGTTAAATCACAGCTCAGCAGACAATTGCTACACCCACATTTTGTGCGCCGTCTCTCTGCTGTAATAGTACAAAGGACAGTACTATTTTGATATTGGAAATATTTTCTCTAACGGTAAAATATTCTCTCCAATATTCAAGTGGCTATATAAAGGACATCATAGCTCATTCTTCAAGTGCCAAAAAATTACAACAATATTGACAAGAACTCTCTCACGCTAAAAGCTTTCATATTCTTCACTGTTCATACATTGTTCTAAACTTAGAGAAATAACACAGTTGTGTTTATAGCTTTCATAGAAGCAATTCTTACTCTTTCATTGTATTACATTAATTTGTAAAGAAAGTTTTCCTTAAGAGGATCTAGGTTAGATCAGTAGCTCTTAAGAAGACTAAGAACAGTTGTTCTTAGGTGTGCTATTTGTAATCAGTTGATTTGAATAGTGGATTAAGTCCTTGTTGAGAAAGGCAAATCACTCTTGAAAAGGGTGGACTGGAGTAGTTGAGTTCAACGAACCAGGATAAAAATACTTGTGTTTTTATCTTTGATTATTTTCTGTCATACTTATTCAACCCCCCCCCTTCTAAGTATTTTCTCACCTTCACTCCCTACTGAGAACCCGAATCAACATTTAAAAACCTTTATCCAATTAGCTAACACTTTTAAAACCAATTATCCTACTCCTGAGGCATTTCGTCAAAGACTATTCCCTTTTTCCCTCAGAGACAAAGCCCTTACTTGGTTAGATTCCCTTCCAGCCAATTCTATAACAACCTGGGAAGACCTTACGGTAGTTTTCCTTGCTAGATATTTTCCCCCAAGCAAAACAGTTGTTCTTAGAAATCAAATAACCAGATTCACTCAAAGCCAAGGTGAATCACTCTTCGAGGCTTGGGAAAGATATAAAGACCTGTTGAGAATATGTCCACACCATGGCCTAGAATCATGTCTAATCATTCACACCTTCTATAATGGACTTCACTATAACACTAAGATGACCATCGACGCTGCCGCAGGTGGCGCTCTAATGAATAAACCTTACCCTGAAGCTAGCGCTCTCATCGAGGATATGGCTCAAAACCATTGTCATTGGGGGATAGAGCGAGCAACAGTGGAGAAGAAAGAAGCCCACAGAGGAATACACGAGATAAGTTCTATAGACATGATGTATGCCAAAATGGACGCTTTAGCCCTTAAGTTCGAGCATATGTATGCAAATCCAGTTGCTGCAGCAGCAGTCTCAACTGAGTGTGAATTATGTGGAGCCAAAGGACACCAATCGCCAGAATGCAATCTGCTGAATGAAACTCATTCAGGAGAGGTCACTATACCCAAGGGAACCCATTTTCAAACACTTACAACCTTGAATGGAAGAATCATCCAAACTTTTCCTACAAAACAATAACCCTATCCAAAACCCTGCACCTCCGAGACCATCCGGTTTTCAAGCTCAAAAACAAAACCCGCCTATGCAAGCTGTGCAACCTAAGCCGAACATTGAAAAAATAACAGAAAATTTCATTACGACTCAAACCCGGCAAAACAAAGAATTCATGAACTAGAACATTCATGTTAATGAAATAATTACCCAGTTAGGAATTAAGGTAGAACAAATAGTCACCCACAATAAGATGCTTGAAACCTAGATCTCTCAGATAGCTTTAAAACAAGCCCCCGAAACTACACCCGGAGGGCAATTCCCTGGACAACCTCAACAAAACCTCTGAGGGCAAGCCAATGCAATTACCTTATGAAGTAGGACCGCTTACGATGAACCAGTTAACCCAACATTGAGCGAACCCCAGACTTCTAAGGAAAGCACGGTACCCACGAACGAAGTAGAGGAACCAGAAGGATCTAAAAAACAGAAAACTTTAAACAAAACTAACGAACCACCTCCGCCATACAAACCTCTTATACCCTATCCACAAAGATTAAAACAAACCAAGACCAATAACCAATATCAGAAATTCACTAAAGTCATAGAGAAACTTCATGTGGAGATCCCTTTCATGGAAGCCATCACCCAAATACCATCATATGCAAAATTCCTCAAAGACATCCTTACCAATAAGCGTAGACTTGACGATCCAAAACCCTTGGAATGCAATTCCATTTTTGAAAATAAACTTTCCAAAAAGGAGAAAGATCCTAGAAATTTCTCCATACCTTGTATTTTGGGGAGTCATGTCATCAATAAAGCTTCTAGACTTAGGAGCTAGTGTAAGCCTAATGCCTCTGGCAGTTTTTGAAGGTTAAAACTAGGAGAATTACAACCTACTAAGATGTCTCTTTAGTTATCCGACAGATTCGTTAAATATCCGGTTGACATATTGGAAGACGTCCCAGTCAGGATCGGTCAATTATTCATCCCGACCAATTTTTTTGTCATGGACATTAAAGAAGATGATGACATTCCAATCCTCCTAGGTAGGCCATTCCTATCAACCGCAGGAGCCATAATAGATGTCAAGGGAGGGAAGTTGACTTTTGAGGTAGGTGACGAAAAGATAAAATTCATTTTATCGAAGTTTCTGATGGCACCAGTATTAGGAGACGCATGTTATACCATAGACATCATTGGTGAATGCGTCAAGGAGCTAGAATTAGAAGAAACCATCACACTGCCTTCAACTTTCATAAAGGAAGATGATGGATTTATGGAACCCTACATTGATGATAGTCTACACGAATATTTATCCCTTACCTCCGATCAATTGCCATGCCCTAAGAAACCTACTTTAGAACTTAAGGAACTACCCGAGAATCTAAGATACAAGTTCATGGACAAGGAAATGAACCGTCCAGTTATAGTCAGTGATGCCTTAAACCAAGTAGAAACAAACTAACTCTTACATGTTTAGCGTAAATATCCCTCAGCCTTAGGACATAACATCTCTGATCTAAAAGGTATAAGTCCATCTGTGTGCATGCACCAGATCTCACTCGAGGAAGACTTAAAACCCTCTAGAGAACATCAGAGAAGGATAAACCCTATAATGAGCGATGTTATAAAAAAGGAAGTTCTCAAGTTATTAGAAGCAGGTATAATTTATCAAATCTCAAATAGTAAGTGGGTGAGCCCTGTGCATGTAGTACCAAAAAAAGGAGGCATCACAGTCGTGCAGAACAAGAAAGGAGAACATATAAGGAAACAGTTAGAAGGAGGATGGCGTATGTGCATAGATTATAGGAAACTAAACAAAGCTACTAGAAAAGACCATTTTCCCTTACCATTTATAGATCATATGTTGGAACGTTTAGCCAGACACTCCTATTTTTGCTATCTCAATGGATATTCAGGATTTTTATAAATCCCTATCCACCCAGAAGATCAAGAAAAAACTACCTTTACATGCCCTTATGGAACCTTTGCCTACAGACAAATGCCTTTCGACCTATGTAATGCACCAGCAGCCTTCTAGCGTTGCATGATGGAAATCTTCGCGGATTACCTAGATGGAATTATGGAAGTGTTCATGGATGATTTCTCGGTATGCGGATTTGATTTCAAAAGCTGTCTCGCTAACCTTGAGAAAATCCTGAAAAGATGTGTTAATGTTAACCTGGTGTTGAACTGGGAGAAATGTCACTTTATGGTCACCGAAGGTATAGTTTTAGGACATGTAGTCTCTAAAAGAGGTATTGAAGTAGATAAATCAAAAATAAAAGTGATAGAAAATCTAAAACCCCCTAACACCATAAGAGAAGTCCGAAGTTTTCTTGGACATGCTGGTTTCTACCGGCGTTTTATCAAAGACTTCTCTAAGATAACCAAACCGTTGACCGGCCTCCTAATGAAGGATATCGAGTTTAACTTTGAAGAAAAATGCCTCGAAGCATTCAAAATGTTAAAACTAGCGTTGATCTCGGCACCCATTATCCAACCTCCAGATTTTGCCGAACCTTTCGAAATCATGTGCGACGCTAGTGATTACGCTGTAGGAGCCGTTCTAGGGCAAAGAAAGGATAAAAAATTGCATGTTATTTACTATGGCAGTAGGACGCTAGATGCTGCTCAGCTTAACTACGCCACCACTGAAAAAGAACTTCTTGCCGTAGTTTTTGCTATGGACAAATTTTGATCCTATCTGGTAAGAGCCAAAATTATATTGTATACAGATCACGCTGCCATTCGTTATTTATTAAACAAGAAGGATGCCAAACCTAGGTTACTTCTATGGATCCTTTTATTACAAGAGTTTGATCTAGATATTTGAGACAAGAAAGGCACGGAAAATGTAGTTGTTGATCACCTTTCTAGGCTTGAATACCTGAAACCCGATCCACTCCTATAAACGATGATTTTACCTATGACAAGTTAATATCTAGGATAGAAGCCTTAGAAAAGAATAACCTAGATCATCATAAGACCCCCGAGAGATCTCTTGCAGTAAACAGCGTACCTTGGTACGCATACTTTGTAAGTTATCTAGCTGCCGACATCATACCCCCCAACTTTAACTACAGCAGAGAAAGAAGTTCTTTAGCGACATAAGACACTTTTATTGGGACGAACCGCTCCTTTTCAAAAGAGGCACTGGCTGTATTTTTCACCGTTGCGTCTCAGAAGAAGAGGTAAGAAAGATCATAGAACACTGCCACTCTGCACCCTACGGAGGATACACTAGCACCTCCAAAACACACGCCAAGATTCTTAGAGCAAGCCTGTTTTGGCCCATAATATGGCGTGATGTGCATGCCTATATAGTTAAATGTGACCGGGGCCAGCGCACTTGGAACATCTCCCGACGTGACAGAATGCCCTTAAGAAATATTCAAGAGGTAGAAACTGTTCGATGTTTGGGGAATCGACTTCATGGGACCATTTCCGTCTTCCTTAGGAATCAAATATATCTTAGTAGCAGTTGAATACATGTCTAAATGGATTAAAGCCATAGCCTCACCCACCAATGACACACGTGTAGTGATAAAGCTATTTAAGAATTACATACTCCCTAGGTTCGGAACACCCGTCTTGTCATCAGCGATGGTGGATCGCATTTCATATCAAGAATTTTCAACAAGCTATTAAGAAAATATGGAGTTAAGCATAGGATAGCGACACCTTACCATCCACAGACTAGTGGTCAGGTAAAGGTATCCAATAGAAAGATCAAACAAATTTTAGAAAAAACGATTTCTACATCAAAAAAAAGATTGGTCTCAAAAGCTGCAAGATGCGCTATGGGCCTATAGAACCGCCTTCAAAACCCCTATTGGAACAACTCCTTACCAATTGGTCTATGAAAAGTCCTGTCATCTACCCTTTGAGTTAGAACACAAGCCTTATTGGGCCATAAAAACTCTAAACTTTGACTATTTGACTGTTGGAGAAAACCGCGTCCTTGATATTCATAAACTAGAAGAACTCTGCCAATCCGCCTACGAAAACGCCATCATATATAAGAAAAGAACCAAGGCCTGGCATGACAAAAAGATCGTAAAGAAAGATTTCCATATAGGAGACCCTGTTCTCCGATTCAATTTTAGACTGCGACTTTTTCCTGGCAAGCTTCGTTCAAGGTGGACAGGTCCTTTTACCGTTACTAAAGTCTTAAAATCAGGAGCAGTCGAGATCCAGAGCCAGCCATGTAGCCCATTCATTGTAAATGGGCAGAGATTGAAATACTACGAAGGAGGGTGACATTTCCAATGATTACTCCAGCCCACACCTGATTGATCCACCACTGCCTACTTCAACCACATAGGTTCTACTCGTCAAGCTAACGACGTTAAACAAGCGCTGCCTGGGAGGAAACCCACGATTTTCTTTACTTTTCTTTACTTATCTTTTATTTTATTTTATTTTCCCTTTTTTAGTAATTATTATTTTATATGTCAACTAACTGTTTATGATGCTTGTACTTTCAGGTCTCTTTTTGTAAATTTTACTTTCAGGATGCAACCTCTTGGCGACATGCACGTCGCCTTTAGAGACGACAACAGAGACAGAGGTACTTAGTCCTTCAGCAGCGTCCTATGACACCTACCCGGTACCCAGATCAGGCTTGCATGGAAGCCTTAGGCATTGAGCCCAGTATAAGAATTCTCTGTCATCAACTCCAGTGGGATGCATATGCTGATGAGTTACACCAGACCTACAGGCACCTTACTCTAGAGTTCCTTAGCTCTTTCCACCATGAGCCATATGTTGGTCAGGAAGAACGACCACATTCAGACTTTTTGGAACGAAGTATGCCTTTACTATGAAGGAGTTTGCGATCTACTCGAATTCTAGACCACACTTGATGCTATACCTGATCTTCCGATGGGTTATTTTATGAGTCGAGACATCGACCAATTCTAGAGTGACATTACAGGAGGAGGAAGCCTCGATCCATCCATTCAGTTATCCCCAATCATCCACAACCCAGCTTTGAGATACTTCCAGATGGTCCTAGCACACAATTTCCTCGGAAAGGCTGACTCTGATATACATGTTAGTGACGAAGAGATCTTCTTCCTATTTTTTGCAAACCGGTCATGCCCAGTGGCATGTGGTAACTTCTTGCTGAATCATCTCAAGGGCACAACTAGATCCTCTGAAGGGATTATTCACGTAGGAGGCAACGTCACTCAGATAGATATAACATTAGGACTTACCAGCCAACTGTTGCACCTGACCTCATACTGCGGATATACCTTACTGGACATTAATTTCTATTTGGACAGAGGGTTGATGAGGAGAGCATCCTTTCGACATGATTATTTTAGACTCCTGATCGACTACCAGACTATCCACTATTTTACATTGCTTGATCCTGCTATAACCAGTGTCCATGATCCTTCCAACTGGAGTTACGCCTTGGAAGGTTATGGAGAGACAGTTGATGAGTCGCGTTCACCACCTTCAGTAGAGTACCATCCTTCACTGCCCTTTCCGAGGATGACAGTATTATCTAATATCATTCACTACGAAGGATTGACTTATACACTCAGATAGCGGAGTTACGTATGGAGATAACTAAGCTCCAGCAGACAGTTGTTGACCTGACTTTGCAGGTACAGGTATCTGACATGACTCATGCAATAGAAGTTGACATTTTATACCAGGAGATCTCAGACTTGCACCGAGAGTTACACACAGTCAGACATCCAGACCAGACAGAAGAGCACCTTACTCAGTGATGACATCTTTTTTCGTTATTTTATAATTTAAGTTATTTCCATTTTCTTTGACAGAATTCTCTTTATTTTCGTATGCTCACGTTTCTTTCTTCCATAACATTGACTATGCACTTTATATTTATATTTGCGATGATTATTGTGTTCTTATTTTATGTTATTTTTAATTTATATTATTTTACTCATTTTTTGTTCTTTGAATTTTTATGTCAAAAATAAGAAGAAAAAAAAATATGTATATATTAGGAGAAAGGTTAGTTGTACAGATGATGCCTGCTACCTACACACCCCAAAAAGGGAGGAGCACAAAAGCCCAAAGGAGAAGAGAAGAATTCGGCCCACACACCTTAAGTGAGGATGGCACCCACCATATAGCCTATGGCGCCCGCCATGGGGTCTGGGCTATATGCGGAGCAGAACCTCCATAACTAGCATTTTTACACCTTTAAACCTTCAAACCTC